>OZ020621.1:33693606-33849100 GCA_963971575.1 Liopterus haemorrhoidalis
AACAAGCCCTGGGCTTCTGCTCTGATTGTAATAATAATAATAATAATAATAATAATAATAATAATAATAATCTTTCGGTGCAAGGTCTGGGCTGTAAGGTGCGTGGTCCATTTGTTCCCATCTAACCGATTTGATTAACTCTTGAGTTTCAGCAGTAGAATGAGGCCGTGAATTGTCAAACAACGACGAAACTCCAGATGACTATAGCACTGTGTTGTCACTCATCGTACTGGGACCGTACACCTCACATATCTGGTGACGAATACCCGCTGTTGGCACGTTCCCTGCTGCCAAAAACCTGATCACAGACCGTATTTCACAGTCGGCGGGTTGTTCTATTGCTTTAAATATTCTAACCTCACAGTATCAACCATAAAAAGTGACACTAAAATTGCAAATGGCATCTCATTTTGCACAAGACGCCGAAAGCCGGCGTAAGCGCGTTTCTACAGGCCCTCGAAATTTACAGAGCTACAGCCAATCGGACCTTACTTAAAAAATAACCCTGGCACATTCATTTTAACTGTACTTTATACACTGTTTTTTCTATTGATTCGGTTGTATGTATGTAAATATCATGCTATTTTATATGTAATATTAATTCGATAAAAAGCATTCGACTTACGACGAAGTTTTAGGAACGAAATACTATGGTAAATCGAGGACTACCTGTAATTCCTATAATAAATACAAAACAATAAAACCGTTTTACATTTTCAAGAAATTAAGAGACATCATGACGACAAAATTAATTTATAATTTCTATTACGCACTCGTACAATCTTTGCTATCTTACGGTATAATAGCATGGGGTAGGGCAGCCGATAAATATCTCAACGAAATTAAAACAACACAAAATACAATAATAAAAATAATCAGCAAAAAAAAAATAGCTTATATCCTACGAACAAACTCTATCAAAACTCAAATGTAATGAATCAGCCGCAATTATATATTCTTTCAGTCTTAAATTTTATAAACAAAAACAAAACTGAAATATCTACGTTGACACACAATTATAACACTCGAAACAAAGATCTAGCTAAAAATATTAAAACAGTAAAAAAAATTGGACAGAAATGTTTTACATTTGCAGTACCAAAAATATACAATAGTTTTAATAATTTTTTGGAAATAAATTCATTAACAATTCGCAGAATTAACCAAACTAATTTTAAAAACTGGGCAAAAAAATACTGTTTCAGTTTGTCTCAGGTAGAAATAAAGGAATTGTTGTAAATTATAATTATACTTGTACATTGTGAATATTTTCTTCATCCAGCAAAAACATTTAAATGTAATATACAGTAATACCTCGTTTAACATTAGGGATGCGTTCCTCAAGAACATTACGTTAACCGAATCAACGTTAACGGAGGAAGAAATAACACGCGAAGGATAGGGATAGGTTACTAAATTGAAAAAAAAAATATTATTTAATTTTAAATTTTTTATTTAATAGATAGGAACAACTGACAATAGCTTTTCTTGACAAAATATAAAATTAGTATGCAAAATTAGCGGTTATACGTAAATAAACTGACAAGTTGTGACATTTTAATTTTTGACTAGAATGAATCAAGGGTCGATTGCGTTGCTTGTCTCTTCTTTTCTCGTAATAGCTCACTGTAACATGTTAAAGCATTTAATACAGTTCTTTTTACAGCACAACTTCGTGAAAAGCCAGGATCATTTTCGGACAAAATATCTACTGAATGAGACACCTGACTCAGGCAATCGGACAATATTTTTGTTGTTAAAACTTTAACCGGCGGCTCTTCCATATCAATGCCAGAATTGGCATCTTCTCTTACCAAATTTTCTTCTGTCAGTTCTTGCAATTCTTCATTTGTTAGCGGATTGTCGTTGTCATCTTATAGTAATGTCTGAATATCAACAGCGTCAACTTCATTGAAATGTAATTGGCGTGCCATTTCAACAAGTTCATTCTGGATTTCATTAGCAACTGTCGCCCAGAAATGACGTTATAGCGAGGTATTGTTAACGGAGGTAACGTTAAGCGAGGTATTACTGTATATGTAACTTGATACATTTATTTAACTGTATACATTTTTTTTTTCGATTAAATAGAACACCACGTACAGACTGGTTTTCACAGTCTTTAGTGGTTGTGAATGAATGTTCTTGAAATATTTATTCACACATCCTATTTATTTATTTTATGTATGTATAAAAAAAAATGTCTTGTATAATATTGTACAATTTAAATAAATAAATAACAATAAAAAAAAAATCAAAAAATTTTTTATATGGAGGTTTGTAATTGAAATTCTGCCATTCTTAAGCCCAAGTTTCTTGCTGATTAAAGTTATTTTTGAGATGTGTAAAGAGGACTTGACTTTTTTTCAATTATATAGGTTACATTATTTTTTTTAATAAGCTACATTGCACTATACATACGATGATATCATAGTCTTCATAGGCTAATAATAAATTTTTACCAAAACATTGAGCTATCTATCTATAAAATTTTGGTAAATCAACCTCCGATTAGGTTAAAATCCTATCAAACCCCTTTAGCACATTCAAACTTTAACTTTATTTAAATACCCCTTTAACACATTTTAACTTTAATTCAAATATAGCTTTAATATACACGAAGCTTGGGCTGAAGAATGGCAGAAAATCAATTATAAGGGACCATTTACTATTGAGCCTACAACAAAAGCAACTGGGTTTAACTTGACAAGTTATCCTTGGGCGAAATTAAATAGTCTACGAACTGGACATGGTTCTTGTGCTAAGCGCAATCTGTACCTGCATTATATTTTCTTATCCTATCGACAGCTTTCACGCGACACACACAATTTATCAACTGATTCTCTTCAATTGCTCAACGATTTGGACATCGCTTTGTAGTCTTTCAATAATGTGAAAATTTAAGTGTGAAAGCTTATTTTATTTATATTTGTTTTTTATTTTCATATTTTTGCATTGCTCATTTCTCAATTACTCTAAACATAATCTGCGACCAGAGAGCGCATGTGACTTGGATTTGATTTAAATGAAGCAACTACTTCACGGCATTCGAATCAAGCAACAATTCGAGAGATTTTTGACGCCGAAAGCCGCTCTATACCGTATAAGCCGTCCCTGTATCAACTAAACAGATACAGGGACGTCAAAAACCCCGGAACAAACAATAAATCCACCCAATCCCCAGAAAACGATAACAATAGGCATAAAAAATTGCGCATAGATAGAAATTGTTTTTATTTTGTCTGTAATATATGATAAGTTACCTTGAAGTTTACATGCGAAAACTACTGATAGAAATGTCAAAAAGGGACCCAAAATAGAGATAACTGATGACAGCTACATCAATGCATATGAAAAGTGTGCAGTCAATTCGGGTGTGGGGTCCTGTACTCAAGTATTATTACGTATAATCACGTCTCTGAACGTCTCTCGACGCCTCTGAACAAACGTTGACAATGGCATCCTACAACATCCACATCGCTGGAAAAGGATATAACACAAAGCTAGTGACTACATTGAAGGGCTGTAAAAATTCTAAACTGACATGTGTTTTGCATTTCTTGTTATTATATAGTTATGCTAAGGCCACACTGACCGCTACGTACCCTATGTTGACTATGTTTGCTATGCGTGGTAAAAAATGTTCCCTTTATCTGTAAAATAAGGAATCAAACAGAACTGCGTACGCTATGTACGCTATGTTAGCTATGTATCCGTGTTGTTTAATTTGTGGCTATATTTTAAAATGTCACAGACGACGGACATGCGCAGTAGACAAAAGCTGCTCAAACTGGTTTGTACTCATTTGGAAATATTTTTTAAATTCAACTCCAGAATCGTTGATGAAATTCACCAAACTTTTTTCGTGTTAACTTCATATACCTATTTTCTTTCACATCAACTAACCAAAGCATATAACAATAAAACCTCATCGTGACTATCATCACTTTCCCAAGGAATCGACGACTTTTCCAAGACGAAGATAGAAATAAAAATTTAGTTCATTTCCTCTGCGTCCCGTATGAATCGTAGCCCTGGTAGTCACTTGTTGTAGCGAACATAGCACACCTAGTGGCCTTAGCATTACTACTATTAAAATTTTAACTCTCGTATGTATGCGCTACCAAGATATTTCAAAGATCTGCCTCTTTAGGTTCTGTGCTAGCGATGTAGAACTTATGTTCTACGTTAATTATTATATAACCATACATCTATTATTGTTTATTTTTTGTTATCTATATACAGTTGCATATAAGTTTAGTAAAGTTTTCACCATTCCTATCGTTTAGTAGCTCTGCCTATATAATGTTAAGTAGAATTGTGCATCTGTCCACTGAAATCATTATGATGGTCTGCTTGAAATGAAATTGAGAATGCCACGAACAACGTTTGTCTGCACGGTAGAGATTGTGAACAAACTGTTAGATCAGGAGAGTTGAAATGTGACATGGATATAAAGATCTATGACCCGAATATGAAAAATATACTGAAATATACGCTAAATGTTGAAACAACTCGGTTTATATTTTTCAGTAATTAAATAAACACTAATAATAAATATAATTAAAATTACATCCTTTGTCAATTAACCCCATTGTCCTGTGAATCAGAATATCGGTCTAATAACGGAGAGAAGTGTCATTAAACAATAATTAGAAATCTCGACAAGTTGCTTAACGAGTATATAATAATAATGATAGAGTAGAAAGACTGTAGGTGTGAATTAGCCACATGCCACGTCCTTCCTAACTGTATGCTAAGGGTGAAAATATATTAATTACGGTACTGACTTTCTTAAGACATTGCATGTCACGATAATTAGGACACCATAATAATTGTTTTTAAGAATTACATTAACTTTAGAAATATGGAAGCAGTGGAACATAGCCAATTCCGCTGCACGTATTATTTCAGACGGTGACGACCACGACACTGACGCCAGATACTTGTACCGAGGGTGAAGCCAAGCAAGTAGTGACCATGTGAGAGGGAGAAAACTTCTCCAGGCTCTTCGACTCCCGGATGGGTAGCCCCCGCCTCGGAGATAGGTCCAAGCCGATCCTGGCCAACACGGGGTGGAACGAAGACTTTCCGAACTCCATGAACCAATTCAAATATATATTGTAAATGTGATATACATATTGAAACCAGGAGTTGTGTCTCAATCAAACCACCCACGTGACAATATGATTTACTGTTGATATAGTTATAATCTCCGATAAAATTGTTACTTCAAAATTCGAAATACCTAGATAATTCTCTTTCACATAACTCTTTTTCGCAAATTGAGGTATTTATGTGTATTACTACTTTAATGCCGGTCCTATAGTTTAGTTTCCTCTTGTAGACCATTGAAGAATATCCCTTGGTTACTTGGTTCATCCTTTCAGTATGTCCGTACCATTTGTACCATCTTAAAGATCTGTTGTCCAACCGTTTTGTCATTGTTGAGGTACCTTCCATTTGATATCCCAGTCTCTCTCTCTCTGTTCTTTCTTGGTGTATTCTAAAGTTCTCATAAACTACAATTCGACCGTTTTTATCTTGTTTCTTAGTTGGCCTTTGAAAGGTCATGTTTCTTCTCCATATTTTGTTATTGTTTCTATGATAGAGTGAAAAAACTTTTTTTTTTCTTTTGTTATATTTTTACTCTAGGTTACATGTAATGCGCGAATTGTTCTTTTCTCTTATGATCTTGCCATATATTTTTCTTCTTACTCTTTGTCTTGAAGACCATCGGAGAATGTCCAATCTTAATGCTCTAACTTCCATTTCATGCCATATTTAACGACCGTCACGTAATTCTAGATTTTTACAGATATGCACAAATCAGCACTTTTTTATAACGAATTTTTTATAACTTTCATATCTATGGTCGGCGGTCTAAAAACGAAGAACTTCTCTGTCCCTTATACGTCTGTCTAGGTCAGTGATGGCGAACCTTTTGAGCTCGGTCTGTCAAAATTCGGAAAAAATCTAGCTTAACTCGGGTGCCGTGTCACGTTTAGAAATATCCATAATTTTGTGATATTTGCAGCCCTAGTAAAAAAATAGTTATATATTTGATATATTTATTTGTTAAAAGGCAAAAACATATAAAGTCTGTTCCTTTGGTTTAGGCGGAACTAGATTTTCAATTCTAGTTACTTTTACAGATTAATTGAAGCTTTTGATCATTTTGTTCAGGAAAAGCCAACTTCAATATATAAAAAATTAATGTGAAGTGTGAATTTTCACACATTTCAGGGTTTCACAAGTATTTATTAACTATGTGATGATTATTTGGGATGCCAAAACAAATTTTATGTCCAAATATTTTTTATGAATTTTAATTCGAATGCCTAATACCATTATTTAAGTTTCTAAATATGTGCAGCATTTTTTTTACATAGCAAGGTTCATTAAGATTTTCAAAATTGCGCCTATGGCTTCCATTGGTTGCTTAAATCATAAGCCTCGCCCTCTGATACCTTCAAATATAGAATTAAATTATAATTTCAAAACTTCCCACTGGTTATTAAATTTACGCTTTTAAAAATTAAATGCAACATTTACCAAAATATAACTAGAATTTTGACAAAATAATTGAAACAAAATAAAAATGCAAAAAAAAAACTGAAAAAATAAAAATTTACGGGATTCGAATACAGTTTCTTACAGTAGTTTCAACTCACTACAATGCTCCCACTGTGCTATACATGATCACTCGTTTAGTATGTTAAATAGCGGATTAAATATATTACATATTTTATTTAAAAACACAAAAAATGCGTTATTTTCCGAAAACATAATCTGATCAAAAATTCCTGTTGTACTATTCCGGTTCACACCAATGTACATTACTGAGAATTTTTTCAGATTTTTAGTTTAAATCATCTGGGCTACAGGGTGTGGGACAAAAAATTTTTTGCACAATTTTAGCAAAAATCGCCTCAAAATAATTTATTTTGCAAAAATAAAATTTTGATCGTTAATCCACATACCAAGAGCTTTCATTTGATACCCTACACAGAATTGTAAAACAATATATTTTTTTTCGATGAGTATATATTTGTTTATATTTTTAGGGGGATATGTTTTTTAGATGTTTTAGTATTTTTCCTATGTGCGGGTCAAAGAGTTGTATAAGCATGCTAAATTTCAACTCTCTAGGTTTAGCCGTTTGGCTACAATTTTTACCGAACAGACAGACAGACAGACAGACAGACAGACAGACAGACAGACAGACAGACAGACAGACGACAAAATGACGGTATAAGGGTTTTTTGGTCATACCTACAAAACCGTAAAAAATAGCTAATGACAACTTACAAAAATGAAAATTCCGGTTAGTTCCGCCTAATCGTTTGGAATAGACTGTAATTCTTTACATTAGTGACTTTTTTGTTGTTGAATTGCATTTGCTAAATCTTCAATTAAATGTTGGTATTTCGTGCACTTCAAACCCAAGCTAGCGATACTGACTTCATCTGTCAATCGGTTTCTTTTATTGGCTTTAATATTATTTAACGCGAAAAAAATACGTAGAGGGAAAAATTGTGAAGAAAGCCATCACTAGATTTTTAAAAGTGCTAAAAGTGTCCGGTAATCGTTCCAAGCACACCAAGTTTCCTGATTGTAGTGGCACTCCTTGACATTCTCCAAACAATTTCTTTCCAGATTATCAAGTTTGGACCTCAAGTAAACAAACACTTGAGCCCAGATGCGTTCACTGTTCTTGGCAGAAGACCGTCCGTAAACGATGCGTGTCACCCAAAATGTCTTGGCGTGTCATCTGTGACACGCGTGTCATAGGTTCGCCATCACTGATCTAGGTGTTGGGATCCTATTATTTATTATTTATTATGTAAGTAATAACTAAGAACTTTTTTTGAAAAATTTTTTGATATGACTTATATAATTCATAATTAATATATATAATTTTTTATAACTTTTTATATTTTTGCGATATTTATTCAGTTTTGTATCTATTTTATCTAGTATCTATTTCTATAATTATGGTAAATTATAAATTTGAATCAAGAAATTGTCAACGTAATATAACACATTATTATCCCTTAATTAAAAAGCATTTTGTCTAAGTACTATGAGGTGAGGGTCTGTTCTTTGGTGGTCACTGCTGATTTCTTTTTTTTTCCTATCCTATAATTTCTGGTATATTCCGTGTTTAAATATATTTGCTAAAAATAATCTGACTATTTGTGTAAGTATGCATATAAGCAAGGATGTTAAATTTAAAATATTTCAACTACCAACCCATTTTATTTGACTTGCAATCTACTTACTGCACTTAAATACAATCCCAAACTCATTTCATCACTGTCATGCCGACGTATACACACGAACAAACCAACGTATATTCAAATATCTTGAAGAATGCAAATCTCTCTGTGCAAAGTTTCCCCCGCGTTCGTCTGCGTCCTCGGGACCAACCCTAGCGTTTCATTCAAATATCCTTATTTTAAAAATAGGTTAAGAGGATGTGGATGTATGTGAATGTGTGGGAACCAAGTGTGAAAACATTCCTCACCACTGATTTTCCAGCTTTAAATAATGTGGAAAACTCGCGAACCGCTGCTGCAGTTTGTTAATAATGTAACATTTCTGCACTCACAAATGAATGGATCGAAGAATTTCACATACTCACATTTTTCTCACACGAACATATTATAATATGGATATCGAGAGAAAATCTTCTAAAATATATAAAAAAAAATAATAATAATAATTAGATTATAGTAAATCCACGATTTAATAGAATTTAGTTCTATGGACTTAGCCGATAAAAATATTGGAATAATTTTTTTTTTTTTAACTATACAAAATGTACAGATTTTACTACAGTGGCTTTATTGCGCAGTGGTGACAAGGGTCAACAATTTTGTTTGATTCTGCAAAAAAATGGTGGAATAAAAGTAAACATTATTAATCCTATAAAAGTTAGTGAATTTGAATATTTTTAGCTGTTTTTACAGTTTTGTAGGTATGACCACCAAAAATCCCTTATAACGTCACTTATGTGTCTGTCTGTACGGTATAAATTGTAGCCAAACGGCTGAATATGTTGAAATTTGGCTACTTGACCCACATATAGGTAAAATATAGATAATTGAAAAAACACATCACGAGATAAATATAAGTAAATATGTATTATAAAAAAATTAGATATATATTTAATTTTGAGAGGGTTATGAGGTAAAACCTCTTTATGCATGTCTAAGGGAGGTAATTTTGGTATTGTTTCAGAAATAAAATTTCATAAATAAGTTCGATTTAATCATCCAATTAGAGTAAAAAATTTAAAAATGTAAAATGATAAAAAAACTAATTCTTAGAAAGGGCATTTAAGATAATGGCAGACATATTTATTATTGTAACTTAAGACTTTTGTAAACTTAACATGAAAAGTGAATAGTAAATTCTTAAACAGATGACAGCTCTATTAATTAACAGATTAGAAGTATGGAGATCAATAATAATTAATCTTTGTCTGAAATATAAATATTATATTTGGGTTATTTTTCAAATGAGATACTTATCTGAGTTATCACCAATAAATTGTGGCAAGAGTTTTTTAAGATGGACAGTTCAAAAGGGTGGGATATGATATTTTACAGTTGGGTTATGTAAGCCTCTCAGGGAGCTTGGTTTTAAAAATTATAGGGTTAAGACGTGTTTAAGGGAGTTCAGTTAAGACAATCATGGATTAGATATTAGAGTGTTCTGTCGTGTAACGAGTAATTCCGTATATTCTGTATTAAGTTAGATAGTGAAGTAGTCGTCTGCTAGTGTAGTCTCCAGTTAAAAAGATAGAGAACATATTCATAGAGGCTTGGGAGAGAAAATGGTTTTAGATATTGGTAGTGAGGACTGTGGTGTCCAGTGGATATAAGTGCTTGTGGTAAAGAGTCTCTCCAGTGTTTAGTGCTGTGACTGTGTATCTCATTTAGATTTAGCTTCCGTCGTTAATTTGTAAGTCTAGTGTAAATAATGTAAATATAAAACCCGTATCATAATTAAAGTAGGTTAGTTAAAATGAAGACTTTAATTGAACAACCCTTAACTCCTTCCTAACAATCATAGCGGTCCAGACTTTATCCGCTCGCAAGTCTTAAAACCTCATAATGTGCGAGACCTAGAGTTTGAGGGATGCACAAAATTAGTACAAATGAAGTATGTTAATATTATATTCAAATTAATCCGCCAATCGTAACATTTCATTTTGTATATTAGAGTCATAAACACATGGATAAACAAGCTATTTTATTTTTTTTAAATACTTTTTTTGTGGAGTGTTTGCTAAAAATATATCAAAAAAATTTGGTCCCCACCTTATTTCCCAGGGATATTAAACTAAAATTCTGAAAAAAATCTCAATAATATATATTGATGGGAACCGGAATAGCTCAACGGGTATTTATGATCAGATAAGTTTCTCGAAAACGTTTTGTGTCAATTTATTGTTATGATTGGTCTTTTTTTTGTAAATATTATGGCTTCCGTTTGACGCGGTTAAATTTTATTTTCCATTTGGTGAAAATACGTTCAATTTTCGTAGCAGGTTCCGTGAGCCGGTTAACAATTGTTTCTATACGTCACGAGGAAGTGAAAACTGCCGTATCGTCTACGAAGCTAGTTTCGTGTTTGCGATTTTTGGAACATCAGAAATGAAAATGGTGTTCAAACAAGGATCCAGAATTGTTCCTTGGATTAATCGAATCAGCAGTGATATGTTTAGTTATAGAAGTTTTTTTTTTTTTTTAACTTTTACGGATATTTTTATCATTTTATTGAGAACACAACAAAATGTTTCCGCATGATCGAAAACAATTTTAGACGCAGTTTTCTATGTGAAAACATAACCTAACCTATCTTAAACTTTTCTATATTTTAAACAAAGAGCCAAAGTGTGATATCAAAAATTTAAAATTTACAAGTGGCACAGTACGGTCAGAGACGTAAAGTTAGATATCTTTGTTTTTGGCTTTTACGATAAAGAAGTAAAATGACAGCTGGAAGTGGATAATGCGCGATAAAATTATTTATTAGGTAAAACTACCGACGGCGGTTGTTCTGGTCTGCTCTCCCCAAAGTATTAAATTTATTATGTTTCTTATTTTTGTCAGCGCCTTGGATCACTAAAATATGGTATTATCTATTTTAAAAATTTATTTTATGTAGATGTAATCTTTTATATTGTTAAAGAGGATTTTTATTATTTATTACTTTTTATTTTAAAACTTTAAATTTATTTTGCACAGTTGTACGTGGCTCAAAACTAGGTTAACAATATTTTCTTTCAGTTCAGAAGTAAACGAACGGAAAACTGGGGTTTTCTGTGTTGATTTTCCAACTTGATTATTGTATTCCCTTTGATCGAAGCTTGTTTAATCTTGCTTCTCACTTCCTTTTAGGGTATTATCTGGGTGTACGGTAGGATATCTGATCAAATGGCTGGACCTAGAGAATTAAAATTTGGAATGCATATATAGTTCTTTGACTCACATACTGGAAAATACTGAGACTTCGAAAACAACACATCCACCGAAAATTATTTCCTCCTCAGTCCTTTTGGTCAGCCCGCTGGACAATTTTCTATATTTTATTTACCGATTTGTATGGCAATATAAGCGCTGACGACCAAATGTACAGCTTACTAGACATCTATAGTATTGCCTGAATTTTTTGTTTGGTGCAGTTGGACATTCTGGCTGTGATATGTATTCGTTTGTGGTTAAGTGATGGGTGTCAAGTGTTTCACCCGAACGACAGTGCTTTTTTGAATTTCACAATTAATTTTCTTATTTAAATTATTTCATCTAATCAAAAGTTTTAAATATAATGTTTTATAATAATATTTACTTATGTTTGAGCTTGTTTAAAATGTAACTTTAATACAATAATATGTTTTGTTTATACTTAAATATGTCCTAAAGTTTAGAATGCTGGACAGCCTGTAATTTTTGTATGAATAAAAAGAAATAAATAAAATTAATTATATATAAGATTCAGTTCAATTCATTAATTAAATAGTAGATTCAGGCTGCCGTTGTAATCTGTATAGTACGTCTGGCCTTGATTGTATTTTGTGAATGTCTTAAATATGTTTGTAAACTGAATGAGTAGAGCAAGTTAATGTTTGTTTATATGAAATTGTACATTTAAAAAAAAAGTATTGTTTATGATTGAGTATGTTAGTATGTATGTATATTGTATGTTTGTCTACGGACACAAAAAAGGACTTTGTCTGTAGTGTCCAAATAAATAAATAAATAAATAAATAAATATATATTTAATTTATATATGCTGTTCACTTTTGTAAGAACAAACTAAGAGGGAATTTTGTTTCCAATAGTTTGCACCTTTGAAGCTGTATGTCATGTTGGTATTAAAAAATGTCACTTTTTTAAAATGTCGATCCATTTGACATATGTCATAATGAAAAATGATATCTTAATTATAATGATCATAACCTTATCAACCTAAAGTCGGTTTAACAGCGTAAGAAATATTTTTAATTGACATTTAAAGTCAGTAACACACCATAAAAGTAACCAAAATAACCAGATCTAGTGTGTTCTTACAAAAGTGAACAGCTTATACCCTAAATAACTCAAAAAATCAATTTTGGTGAAAATTTTATCAGAGATAATTTGTCGTGACTGAAAAGGATATACTTTAAATATATGTATTTTTTTAAATACTGAGTGGGGCATAAAATGAAAAGTCTTGACTACAAGATTAACTAACCAATAATTTTTAATTATTTCATTATTTTGACGTGCTAAAAAACATTTGACCTGCATCTTATATCAAAAGGAGATGGTTTAAAAATCTGAAAAATCACATGCAGAAAAATGCATATTGATCTAAACTGAAATAGTATGCTCAGTATTTTAGATAAGATTTAGATTATTTTTTCAAAAGTTATCTAATTTTAGTTATTCAAAAAATTTATATTTTGTTATTATTATTGTTTTAATTTAATGGTAGGCGTCAAATGAAAGATCTTATTAACCCATATAATAATCGTAGATAACCGAACAAAACCTATTTTGTAAAACTACGAAGTATGCCCGAAAAAAAAAACAACCTCTGGATATCTTTCTACCTGAGTGTGCTATTGTAAAAACATCTTTCGCGCTGTAGGAGGCACCTTCAGGAGTACTCCTATCAAGCGGAAGAGCCCCGCAGATCTTCAGTCGACAACGATACACCATTGTGTGAATGTTAAATTCGTGAGTGTTGTATTTCACAATAACCCAACGTCTCGATAGAAGAATCTCCATTAAATTTTGCCAAAAACTTGAACACTGGTATGCCTCTCAAAATTTATTGTGACGAATCTATGAGTAATAAACCAATTAAAGATTAGTTTTGACGATTCAAAAGTGGTTGTAATGAGTGGAAAATGAACGTTGTTTTGGCAAGCCTACAATGACTAGAACACCCAAAAATGTCGAACGTGTGCAAACTACAATTAATGAGAATAGTTTACTGTGCGAGAGATAGAAGAAGTCATTAGAATTCCATAAGCTTTTGTTTTTGAAATTTTAACTCAAGATTTGAGGATGAATCGCGTGGTCGACGTTGCTGGGCAACCATTTAACCGCTTAAGGACTACGCCCGAGTTAACTCGGGCAAGCTTTACCTGCAGAAAAGATTACTCCCGAATGTACTCGGGCGAAAATAAATACGATTCATGGTATGTGGAAGCGAAACAAACGTCAGCTACGATGATTCAAACGAGGTACGAGAGAAAATTAATATTTTTTTATGAATTTCTTTTTTTCTCGACCCACACTATGCACCATAATATCAACTTTCAATCCCATTTTGGGCCCGAAATGGCTTTTATGAAGGATATATATGTTCAGTAAATAAAATTCATTCGTAAAAAAAATGTGTTTTTTTTCCATTTAATTTTTTTTAATGATTACTGAAGGGGTTAACGCCTTCGCATTCATCGCAGCTAATCCAGCAATTTCTGGTAAAATACAACATTATGCAACTTTGTCAGCCTCCGTACAGTCTTGACCTGGCTCCCTGCGACTTCTTGCTCTTCCCCAAATTGGAAAATTCTTTCCAAAGAAAAAGATTTGAGGGCATAGAGGACATAAAACAGAATGCGACAAGGCAGCGGTTGGCTATTCTGAAAGCTGACTTGAAGAAGTACTTCCCAAAGTGGAAGGATCACTGGAAGAACCTTCTGGCTTCCAAAAGGAATGGGTACATAAGCGCTGCTGATTAAGATTAATCCTTTCTCCTGCTACAGCCGAAGGTAGGATTATTTCTGGACACATCTCGTATTTACATACAAGATTTTTGCAGAAAATTGATCAAAAACTTTTGTTCCCTAAATTCCCATAACCTCCTAGTAGCGCTAGTTTGAAAATCTGAAAAATTCAGAGTAATGCACATTGATGTGAGCCAGAATTCAACGCTCAGAATTTTTGTTCAGATTATTTTTAGAAAGGTTAAAAAAAAACATTTTTTATAAATTCAATTTGGTTTATTGAATGAAAGATCTTAAAGCATAGAATAACTATAAAAAATAATTTGCCAAACGTCTTTCACTTACCAAATACCAACGAAACCTTAAAATGATAATCCACAATTTCCATCAATTCTTTGTAAGTACCTGTCTACAAATATGAAATGCGGATTTTTTTCAAACTTGCCCCGCAAACAGAGTGTATAGTTCAAAGTTTCAACACATATGGCGTTTTGTTAAGTTATCATTAAGTGTCAAATGCGTATAGGTAATAATTTGAAAAGTGATCATATAGTTTTGTTTTACTGTGTTAAAAATGTCAAATTTTGTGCCAAATAAAGAGCATTCGCGGACAGTACTACTGTTTTGTTTTCATTTGAAAAAAACTGCTGCTGAATCATACCGACTGCTTCGAGAAGCTTATGGTGAATATGCTCCATCGCAAGATACGTGTGAACGATGGTTTCGGCGTTTCAAAAGTGGTGACTTTGATCTTACAGACAAAGAACATGGAAAACCTCCAAAAAAATATGAAGATACAAAATTGGAAACATTGCTACAGGAATACGATAGTCAATCACAAAAACAACTAGCAGAGCAGTTAGGCGTTAGTCAACAAGCTGTTTCCAATCGCCTACGAGAGATGGGTAAGATCCAGAAAGTCAGCAGATGGGTTCCACATGCATTGAATGAGAAGCAGATGGAAAAACGCAAAAACACTTGTGAAATTTCGCTTGCACGATATGAATTGTTAAAACTTGGTGAAACAGTTAATACCCAACGCTACCAACAACAACTGATCGAATTGAACCATTCGCTGCTCATAAAACGACCAGAATACGAAAGAAGACAGCACAAGGTAATCTTTCTTCACGATAAAGTTCCATCACATAAGGCAAAAGCAGTTTGCAACACATTGGAGGCACTCAAGTGGGAAGTGCTACCCCATGCCGCTTACTCACCAGACTTGGCCCCTTCAGATTACAACTTGTTTGCATCGATGGGTCACGCACTTGGCGAGCAGCACTTTTGTTCATATGAAAATGTGAAAGAATGGCTAGATGAATGGTTTGAGGGGAAAGGGGGAGAGTTCTACTGGCGAGGTATTCACAAATTGCCTGAAAGATGGGAAAAATGTATAACTTCTAATGGAGCATACTTTGAATAAATAAACTTTTACTGTTCTTTTGAGTTTAATGTGTTTTATTTAAAAAAAAAATCCGCATTTCATACTTGTAGACCTGGTATAATACCATTCACAATACACAAAAACCATTGTTTCAGTGCCGTAGCTATGTAATATTGATTAATTTTACCAACACCGGTATCAACATAAAAATAAAATCTCACAAATTTTCAAAATTCAATTCATTTTAAAATCAATTACCGTTCCCTGAAATCGTGAATTTTTCAATAACCTAAATTTTGTCCATAATTGAATGAAAACATTTTCCTGTCGTTGATTTGTGAACAGGAGATATCTTGGCATGTCTCAATCATCGTGTCTCCGCCATACAATACCCTTTCAGAGAGGATCTTCATTAATGCACCAAATGACATACCTTCAGGACAATAGACGCTTCACTAGGAGACTCGCGACTGAGAGGGGATTCATTTACGGATTAAATTTATGTGGGGTGATTTTTTCCCTGAATATGACATTTTGATTTTGCGGATTGGATAGCACAGTGGCTCTTAACCAGGGATCTGTGAAGGGTTGTTAAAGTGACCGCAAAAAATATATAGAGCGTTTTAAAATTTTTATATCTTTGACATTTTTGAAATATTCTTTTTGATTTGATGTTTAAGGGGCGTCATAAACTTGGCTACTGGCCTCTAGTACACATATTTTCACACAATATTGTGAAATGTAATGTACAAAGGTAAACCAAAGTCAGGATTGCGACACCTAGATATTGTGACGTTCAGCTGTTTGATTAAAAAACTATTTATCAGCGTCTAGTATATGTAAACTGATTACGTAATGCATACGCTGCATTTCCGTAATAAGCTAATATTTGTCATGACGAACGAATATCGGAACTAGGTCAATCGAATGTATAAGTAAATGGATGTCGTACGGAAACCAGACAAAGAAGCTTAGCCAACTCATCTACAAGTTCTACTCAAACACGGTGGTGACCACGGGACTATACAGGGTGTTTGTTTGAAACGGGGCACCCCGAAAATCTCCTTTATTTGTAAAGATTCAAAAAATCTTCAGAACAAAAGTTAAATTAGACAAAAAGACCCATCTAAAGGTTACTATAAGAATTCTGAGGCACTTTCGGTTTCATCGGAAATGATGTCAACTTTTGATCTAGCATAGGGAATCGATAATTATATATTTTTTTCCTGAAAGTATATTAAATTAGCTTTACAATGACACCAAAAAGTCATATTTTTATGTTAACCATTTCAAAATGGCGACCATTTATTTACAAAATAATAATCAACATAAGTTTTACAAAGTTGAACGTAGCAAGCTTTGAAAACAAGAAAAAAAGAAACAAAATATCTCTAAAATAAACTGTTATAACTAGTTATTATTTGAAATAACATGAAATAACTTAAATTTTAATTTTTCAATTAAATGTTTTATAAATAACAAGAGTTTAATAGATTATTTTGCTTATTTTTGTTTGAAAAAAAAAATTGTATTAATTGGTAGTAAGTCGATGCTTCTTTTTTTATTGTTTTCAAAGCTTGCTACGTTCAACTTTGTAAAACTTATGTTGATTATTATTTTGTAAATAAATGGTCGCCATTTTGAAATGGTTAACATAAAAATATGGTTTTTTGGTGTCATTGTAAAGCTAATTTTATGTACTTTTAGGAAAAAAATATAAAATTATCGATTCCCTATGCTAGATCAAAAGTTGACATCATTTCCGGTGAAACCGGAAGTGCCTCAGAATTCTTATAGTAACCTTTAGATGGGCCTTTTTGTCTAGTTTAACTTTTGTACTGAAGATTTTTTGTATCTTTACAAATAAAGGAGATTTTCTGGGTGCCCCGTTTCAAACCAACACCCTGTATACAGATACACCCGGTGAGCCAAGCAGCAGTCGTTATGTGAGTGAGAGAAGGCTCCTTGACTACCTAATGGGGAACCCCCGCCTCGAAGATAGGTTCAAGCCAATTCTGGCCAATAGTGGACTGTAGACTTCCCCCAACTCCATGGATGAATACAATCAAATAAGACTGTAATTTTATAAACATCTAATAAATTGTATTGTTAAAATCTGGAGCTGCCTTTTCATCCAACCACCCACGTGACGATATTACAATATTTTTAAATAATGGGGTAAAAAGTAATTGATATAAGATCATTTAGTAGATTGGAGATCATAAAGAAGTCTTTATTTTTTTGTTGAAAACTTGTATCGTTTAATACCAACAATCTGAATCCGATATACTTGTAAATCAAGGGATGCCGAGCTTTTTAAAAATAGAGCTATTTTATGCTAAAAGTGGCGGGAATGGTCCTTTATGAAAGGATTTAAAAATTTGTTCAACCGTGTCATCCAAGTTTATTTATTAAATATTGTTATTTATTCCTAGATCCATCCGGTATGATTCCGCGTTCATTCTTAACAAATCTGAAGCAATATGTTTGGGCAAATAATATTAAATCTGATGAGCAAACAATCCATTTTGGTGTACCGCAAGGCTCGGTACTAGCCCTACTGTTGTTTCTGATTTAATTTATGATTTACCGACTTTTATAAATGGTGCAAATACTATTTATATGCAGACGATACCACGATGCTTAATCAGTCCGAAATCTATCAAGAAATGAAAACCAGTAACACTTAAATTAAAAATGTTGCGCAAAACTGGTTTTTTGGAAACCAAATTAAGTATACATGAATCTAAACTCCACCACTAAGGCTGCATTTAAATTTTTATTAGATGTAATGACTAGCATTGAAGAAGGTATGCACGTGGCCGCCACATTTTGCGATCTCTCCAAGGCTTTTGATTGTGTCTCACACGACATATTAGCTGATAAATTAGAGCATTTTGGTATTAGGGGCCCAGCTAAGGCACTGGTACGTAGTTTTCTAACAGATAGGTTACAGTGCATTAATGTTAATAACAGTTTTCCAGATAAACTTAAGGTTAATCATGGGGTCCCACAGGGTTCCATTTTGGGGCCATTACTGTTCCTTATTTACATTAACGACTTACCCGACTTCATTACTGCCAATACTTTTATGTTTGCGGATGACAGTACTTTTTTAAATAAAAATATGGACTACAGGAGAATTCCAGACCTTATGGAATCGTCTCTAAACCAGGCTTTGAATTGGTTTGCATCCAACAATTTGAGCCTGAACATAGAGAAGACTAATGAAATGGTTTTTAGTCTCAACAGAAAATTTTCAGAGAATCTTTTACCATATGCTAACAATAATGCTAAATTTCTAGGTTTTTATTTGGATTCCCAGTTAACCTGGAAGATACACATAAATAATCTCGAAAATAAAATAAACACCGCCTTGTTTATGTTAAGAAAAGTGGTAAATCACATACCACTTAGAGCAGCTAAAACGGTATACTTCGCGCGCGTTCATAGCCTAATATCATATGGCAGCATATTATGGAGTAATTCGGTAAATTGGAAAAGGATTTTTATTCTACAAAAAAAAAAGCCATTAGAATAATTACGAACAGTGCTTGGAGGGATTCGTGTAGACCATTATTTAGATCCAGCAAAATCCTTACTCTCCCATGCCTGTACATACTAGAAGCGCTCACATTGGTCAGAGAAGGTATTGGCGAGATGGCCATATGTGGCAATTGTCATGAATATAACACTAGAGGTCGCCATAATATACTTAAGCCCCGTCTTAAGTATAAAAAATCCTTATGTTTCTGTAAAAATGTAGGTATAGACATATTTAACAAATTACCATTAGAAGTAAGGAACTACAATGTGCGTAAGTTCAGGTCTACCATGAGAGCTTACCTCCTCGATAATGCGTTCTATAGTCTACAAGAATATATGAACCATAATTTAGATGATGTATTATAGTTTGTATTTATACCATGTTTTGTAATATGTATTATACTGTACGAATATTATATATTGTTATTTATTTTTTTGACTGACTGGAATTATGTTCAATTTTTTGTATCTAATATTTCAATAAATCTATTCTATTCTAAAACCCAATAGCTATTATTTTCCCTAAGACCAACAGCAGAGAGCTTCAAAATTCTGTTTATTTTCTAAGAGTAACCCATAGGTATAAATCTCAGTTGGGAAAGCATGCGGAAGCAACAGCTACAATATTATACAAGTCAATTTACTGCATAAGAACCCTAAAATTTAAGGTACCCATAAATGTCCTGATGATTGCTTATCATGCCCTGTTTGAGTTATATAATTTTATATAAAATTTTCGATTACAACGACAAGTTGTTAGAGTGATTTGCGGTTTGAATTACAGACAAGATTACAAATAACATTTTGTTGAACTAGGACTGATGACACTACCGTCTTTATATACATTATAGTGCGTTATTTACATGGATCAGACCAAAGATAATTTTAAAACTCAAAAACAAAATTATAAATAAGAGGCGAGAGGAAAACACTTGACAAGACCGGCATAGATTAGAGTGAGTAGTGCAAGTTACGCAATATATCCAAATGATTCATTACGATAACGCAACAGCTTACACTTTCTTTATGATTTAGCAGTTTTTGACGAAGAACAAATTTATTCTCGTTCCTTATCCACCATACTTACATGACTTGGTCCCCGGCTACTTTTTTGTTCCTAAAACTGAACAGTTCAGCTCTTCATTTAAGAGAAGGGTATTTTTATACGACTAATGGGTCTATTCTGTAACGTAATATTAGCTCTGTATCGCCATAACTCTATAAGAATACAGCGCTATAGCGAAAGCGCTATTCTGTATGTACGAAGACGGACTGTAAACCTTACATTTCTATAAGAAATGACTGTAAAGTTATGGCGACAAAAATCTCGCCATAAGACTTATAGTAACAAGTGTACAGTTGACGTTTTCTACGTTCTTCATCGTTTATTGACAGATTTATCATTAATATGGACAATGATATTCCCTTATTTATTTATTAACTGCTACAAGAAGACTATGCAAGGTATATATATATATATATATATAATATATTACTTAAAAAAAGAAAGAACTAGTTACTATAAAGAAAAATTATTATTCACTAGGTGAAAAAAATCACTAATGAAAATAGAAAACAAACAAATATATTATTAAACATAAAATCTTTTAAACTAGAATATTTTAATAAAACACTACAATAATTATAAGGTCTGGTCTTGGTTTTCTTAAAATTTAAATAAAAATGTATCTGAGCATGAAAATACCAGCCCTAAACAAAACATATCTTCAAATCATTTTAAATTAAACATCAAAATGAAAATCTTTGTTTTCATACTTGTATTTGACCACTTCAAGCAAAAATCTTTTATTTTGCAACTCCAAATAATGATCTCGAGTTGTCTTTATTTTTTTCACCAGTGTAGAAAATATATTAATATTTTCAGAATATTTATTTACTTATGTCACTTAATGTTGACTTGTTTACGTTTTTCTTCTTCTTCTTCTTCTTCTTCTTAAAGGACGGGCCTGTAGAGGTGGAGGGTGTACAAGCAGTAAATATTTTCGAAGTTATAGACGTGGTGGCCAGGTACACTACAGAGGCTGTGGAGGATGTAGATACTGTGAGAGCCGCACTAGTTGACGGGACCATATACTCAAGAGGGGCCGTGGTCTCGGTTAATTCTGGGGCGACACTTGCTGTCGAGCAGCCAGACAAGTTGAAACTGTCGATGGTTTGATTTGTTTATTCTTTGTACTACTCTCTACTTGTATTTACCATTCTTTTTCTTTTTTTTTTTGCTGCTTCCAACAGTGCAATTTTTTTTTTCGAAATTGTTTGTAATAACAAAAAATGTACCCGTAATAGGTACCCGTTTAGATGGTTTAGGTATGTTTGAAAAGTGTGGTTAAGATTGCATATTTTAAATAATTTTGTTAAATATATGTAATCAATACATGCATAAATAAAAATTATGACTTGCCTTTCTTGAGCACTTAACATTTTTAATTATAATGTTTGTTATAAATCTAAAAAACGTTAAAAAAATAAATATGAGAACTATCATGAATGAAACTGACGCTATAAATAATAAACATGAAGTTGGTTGCGTTGTAAGCTGTATGTTTTACAGACCAAGGTTACAGTAGACGTTACAGAATAGGAAAATATGGAACTCTATAAAATAACCCACTACAGTCTAATGTAAGCTACATGCTCTGTACGGATATAGAGATACATTGAGAAGTTAGAGAATAGACCGATAAAGAGATAAGTTGAAAAATGAACTAAAATATTCCAAAAATTGCATACAAAATGCGCCAGAAGTGAAAAGGCTGTCAGCTATGTGTACCTTGGAAATGTTATCTTTCAAAGAAGATAATTTAAAAAATGGAAAATAATTTCTTATTAATTATGTTTTTATAACACTAGTTCGTAACCGAACCTCGAATACATGTTTTTAGCTTAAAGCGTAATAAGAAAACTAAATATTCTATCAGTTCAGATGGGGGAAAAAAAAATGTGAAATCACAGTTTTTATAGTAGAACCATTTGTTATATTCAATACAATTTTACTTAACAGTAGAATGTGTCAGTGTAGTCAAGTTAAAAAAGCTTAAGGGGAAAATATATTGTAGAGTTCCATTTAGACGTTAGTATAATTGTTAGAAGAAATCTGAATGAATGGTAGTGACAAGTCTGTCTCTGCAAAAAATACATTAATAAGTTAATATATCATTAGGGTAGCAAAGTGATGCCATTAATTTCAACTTTATGATAAATGGAAAAATTATTCAAATATAATTTTGTACTTTGTACAATTTTTTTTTAAAGCGTGAAATGAATTCTCAAATTTGTTTAAAATCTTGTAGTTATAAATCAAACTCTGTATACGGATTAAATTAAACGAAATGTATACATTTATAAATAACATTTGAATATATTTCACACTGTAAAACTATAGTTATTTTATGCTCAACAGTTGATACATTTCAACCCTTGTTATTACACGGAAACGAAAAAAATATAATACACATTTGTTCACAACGCATATGGAGCACAGAACTAGTTATTCTGTTGAAGATTTGAGGTTTACTAATCGGATTGTAGTTCTCCAATGCTTGGTAATTAGGCATACAAATCTATTAGCTATATAGTGTGATTTAGGAGAAATTGCTTAATTTAAAAGTCTCTTGAACAATTTTAAACCAAAAACTTTATATCAACATACAGTATTGGCCATTAAGATTGCAACCTTTAACATTTTTCAATTTTTCAAATTTTAATAATAATATTGGAAAATAAATACTCTTAGTTCTATAATTTAATGATATTTTGTCTGTTACATCAATCAATAGTCAAATAATCTGACTTACAGATTAATAATAAATTATTTCTTCATTTTTGCTTGGACAAAAATATTGCAACTACTTGAATTTTCTTGTTATATGCAGGTTTTATCCATAACTAATATGTTGTGCACAAGTAATATTTCAGTTTATATTTGTCAATCATGAGTCGTAGTAAAACTGTTTCAAGTGAAATTAGAAACTTAATAATTTCTGGTTTTAAAGACGGGCTGCTGCAAAATGTGATTTCACAAAATTTAAATTTCATAAATCTACTGTATCGCGAATTATAAAACGATTTCGAGAAGAAGGTACGTTTGAAGTTTCAAAAATCCCAGGACGGCCACGAAAAACTACAAAACGAGCTGATAAAAAAATTATTTATTTATCTACCAATAACCCCTTTCTGTTTTGCCTTAAATTATGAACCTTTTGCCACAAATGGATCAAGAAAACATCTCAACAAAAACTATTCGCAGAAGATTATTTAGTGAGGGCTTTTTTAGTGGCCGTTCTGCTAAAAAACCATTTCTATCAAAAAAGAATGTGAAGGCCCGATTAGAATTTGCTAAAGATCATATTGACTCGACTGTGGATCAATGGAAAAAAGTTATTTTTAGTGATGAATCTAAGTTCAATTTGTTTAAAAGTGAAGGTGTAAGTTATGTTAGGAGGCCTGCTAATAAAAGATTAGTTCAAAAATACACCTTGCCAACAGTTAAACATGGCGGAGGTGGTGAGATGGTATGGGGCTGTTTCTCGGGATATGGTATGAGTCCTCTATACCACATTGAAGGAATAATGGATCAATTTAAATATAAAGACATCCTTCAGAATGTTATGGAACCTTATTCTGATGAGTTCATGCCTTTAAAACATATTTTTCAGCATGATAATGACCGAAAACATTCTTCGAAGTTGGTCAAAAAATGGTTCGAGGATTCAAAAATTAACGTAATGACTTGGCCGTCACAGTCACCCGATTTAAATTTAATAGAAAATTTTTGGGAGATTGTCGACAGAAAGATTAGAAACAAAACGCATTCAAATATTGAAGATTTGTTTAAAGCTTTGCAGGGTGCCTGGTCTAATATTGATAATGAAATGATCACGAAATTATTAGAATCAATGCCGAAAAGATGAACTTATAAAGACTGGTGGTTACTATACAAAATATTAAAAATGATCTGTTAATAATAATTAATTTTCTTAATTAATAAAAAAAAGATTTTTTTAAGAGTAGTTGCTATCTTTATATCCAGGTAAAAATAATAAATACTATAAAAAAAAATAGAATTTACTATTAAAATTTAATTTTTTACTATACTATATGTAGAGGATTGTTAAAGGTAAGAATTACTTTTTTTAATTTTAAAAATATTGAATAGAATAAAAATAAAAGAGGATTATCAAAAGTTGCTATCTTTATGGCCAATACTGTAGGTTCAAATCCGCAAAACAATAAAATTATAGCTTGCTAAAGAAAAATACTGTAGGTACATTAACGATTCATTATTATAGCTAGTAGGCGTGGAATGCTGTCACCAAATTTCGGAACACAGTTCAAACATTAGAAAATGCGACAAATTACTTATTACGGCACGTTCAAAGTATTTAAGAAGCAGGTGACCAGTTTGAACAATTACTTTACAAGGGTTGCAACTTAAGTTTTGCTAAGTGTTGCAACTAACAAAATTTGTTACATAAATATTTTTTTGAGCTACCATATCAAAAACAGTTATTTTTTATCATCTAATAACGGCCATAAAGTAAATCTTTTTCGGTCTAGGCCGATTCGCTTATTTTTTTGGCCGTTGGATGCTAGAGCTATCTATGTGACATTTCTCAATTACATGATCTCCATGGTTACATTGAAACAACTGACAGTCAAACAATTATAATTGCAATAATTGTTCAGTAACCATAAATTATCCAATGTAAATAAATAAATATAATTTTCCTAATAAAAATTTCTTTTGGTCACCCAAAAAATATAATGTGCACCTTGGCCAAAATCTCTTTTTCGTCCTTATCTGTTTCTTGGCTGCGCCTCGGCCTTTAAATTCAGATGCGGCCGAAAAAGATCTACTTTTTGGGCACGGTACACAAATAACTATTATTGTTTTTCAAAATATTCACCTTCATCTTCAATGCACTTTTACATCCGGTGAAACCAATCCTGAAAACACAGGACCCATCGTTCAATTGTTCAAAAAGCAGATTTCCGTAGGCTTCGACCGCCTCTTCAGAGCTATTAAATTTTAATTCACACATTTTATCGTTCATAAAAGAGTCACAAGGTTGGACTTGTAAGGCGGATGGGTAAAATCTTCCAGTCCTGAAATGATTGGGAACTCGATAGTCCTAGCAGCGGATGTGGTCATGCACTGTCATGACGGAGAAGGATTCTCCCTTTTGGTCGTTTTTAGCGTTCTTTTTGGAACGCATCCGGCAAATAAACTGTGGCATCAAAAACCATTTAGTAGTAACTGTATGACAATGATCCAGTGGAACAGAAGTAATATTTTCTTGGCATTGCTCCGTGCACATTTCACTTTGATTGGTTTGTCTTAATATGGAAAGATCCACTAAGCCTACTGCCATTTATTTTCTGGTATTTAGCAGCAAATCCATGTTTCGTCATCTTTTACTATCTTGTAGACAGCTCTTGACTGGCTTCTGTTAAATTTAATGAGCATTTTCTTACTCCAGTCCACACGCGACTTCTTTTAAACATCAGTTAACTGGTGAAGTATCCACCGAGCATAAAGCCTCCTGACGGCCAAATGTTCATGTAGGATTGTATAGATTCGAGCACAGGAGCAAATTGGAGATTATAAAGACTTTCTATAACCGATATGTATCAAAACTATGAACACTGAAAAGACTAAACTGGCTAGTATATACTTATATTTGGCTTGAAATTTGCCTTGAGACAGATTATCCTGTTTGTCTACAAAAAGTTAGTCGAAGACTCAGCGCAAAGACTCTCAAACGAAACGAAAAAGTTGTCGCTTTATTACAACCTGAGTCAAGTTCAATAGCGCTCGAAGGCACTTTCCGTAATGTCATGTTTGTTAAAAGAGCGACCGAGGAACGTTTTCGTGATGACAAGTTCAACAGCGCTCGAATGATGACGAGCAGTCTTACAGGAATATAAAGACTTCAGCTAAACCTGGCGTCATATCAAGACCTTAGCTGACTGTAGTAGATTATACTGAAGAGAATTTGTTGAAGCTCTATACTCTAGAAAGATTCTCTAATAATTCTTATAACTTATTATTCTAAGGTATGTAGAAACTATTTTTCTAGGTGAATGGGCAGATGAAAAAGACTTATTCACTTGTAAATGAAAAATAATTTATTTTTAATTCTTCTATTAATGATATTACAGGCATGTTGCTATATTTGGGAAATAATATTCTAGAACTCTAGAAGTTTAGTTGCAATTTTCCTTGGGTCATATTACCCCTTTGACTCGAAAAGGTTAGTCGTGGACCTAACGCAGGGATTCGTAAGCGAAACAAAAAAGTGGTTGCTCTACTGCATCCTGCTGAAGAATCTTCCTGCAGGACTTCAGCAAACCTTGACATCATATCAAGACCTTAGCTGACCGTAATAGACAGAGCTGGAGAGAATTTGTAGAAACCTTAAACTCTAGAAAAAAAACTGTAAAACAAATAATTCTACGGTATGTAGAAACTATTTTTTCTTTGTGGGTGGGCAGATGAAAAAGAGTCATGCACTTGTAAATGGATAAACAACCTTACTTTAATTCTTCCATTAATGATATTAGAGACTGATTGGTACATTATGTTTCTGATATTTGAGTCTAATTAATAATATGTGTAACGTGACAGTTCATAGCATTAATGCAATAATACGCGAGCCCCGTGGTTACAGTAACATTGAACTGTTAACGTGGAAGATGTGATTTGTGCACGTATTCAGCTTCCTGTCACTTAGTATCTGCTAGTCATTAGTAGTTGATCTAGTGGATTGTGTCACAACAACTGACAAATAGACGTTTAGTGCTTTCAACTGTCGCCACCAGACAAATCTGCGGAATATGACATGATTTAATTCAATGCTGAACTATTTTTTAAATTTCGGTATGACCAAGATAACCCTAATACCGTCACTCATGTGTCTGTCGAGTCTATCAGTTCGATACAAATTGTGACTACAATAAATGGCTGGACCTAAATAGTTGAAATTTGGCATGAATATACAGCTATTTGACACGCATATAGGAACATTATTTTGGAACATAGACTTCGGAAATAGATTAGAAATAACGCATCTTCAGAAAATTGTATACATATATGTAACCCATTCTATTAACGACTTCCTCATTGCTCAGTCAACTCAAGAAATTCTACGCCTGTAAATTCACAATCTAAAAGCTAGGACTTTATCTTTGGTACTTCTTACTAGACTAGCAGACCAGTTGCCAACAACGTTGGCAAACTGATATCGAATAAAAATCAATATAAGCAGGAATCAATTATTAAAATTTGCAAAAAGCTGCTTAATGCGTTTCGTTTAAAAATTAATATCGGGTCGGGTACGACTCGCGGGCCATATGCTGGACATCAATGGTATAGCTGTTTCTGATTATACCTCGGAAATCCTAAAAAGCCGCTCAATGCGTGTCGTTTAAAAATAAGTATCGGGCCAGACACGGCCCGCGGGCATAACGTTAATTGACACAACATTCTTTAATTAAGCCAAGGTATATACTGACTGGAGAGCTAAGAGCTATATTCTCGCTAAGGCTAAACACATAGTGAAGCAGAGAGCAAAGCAGCGATGAAAGCGGAGAGCAAAGCGGCGAAATTAAATAAATGAATTTCTGTTAACACGCGCATAGTGGAGCATACTGCAGCGAGGTTATATCGTTGTTATAGTCGAGCAAAGCGACGCGTTCAAACAATTTTGATTTCTCTGCTATCATCGTTGCTAAAATAGTTGTTTAAAATGGATATTGAAGCATTTACAAGTAGTTCTCATTTATAAGAGGTATTTATAGTAGATTCCGATTGAAATTTGTCTATTTTTTACCAATTTATGTTGAATTTTTTCTAAAATATAATCAAACGTTGAAATACTCATGCGAAAATAAGAATGTAACTTTTCTGGATGTTCGCGGAGTTGCATATAGAAATGATGAAATTCACCATGTATATGTCTACTTTTATTTATTCTGTGAACATTGCAATTTCTAGTGTGTTTATTTTTATTTTTTAATAAATACCAAATTTTCAGGGAAGAGTTTTCTGTTAGTAAAAAATCCATTATATTTTTGTGAACTTTCTGCTCGATTTTAAACGCGTCGCTATGTGTAGACACTCTTTTATAAGCGCGCCATTCTTTCGCTGATTTACTCTCCGCTTTCATCGCTGCTTTGCTCTCTGCTACACTATGTGCTTAGCCTAAGTGACCTGCTGTCGGAGAACGTCGCTCTGACTGGTAGGGAGTGACCGACCACACACCTCAAGCCCCGCTAGCACCTAGGAACTTACCGTTACGAGGATGCACAGAAATTAGGGCTTTTATATATATAATGATCCAGGCTGCGAAATTGTACAGTTGTTGTTGGAAAATATGTTATTCTGCGTCTCTTGAATCTAGTATAAGATCTCAACTACTTAATAGTGGAAAAGTCAAGGTAGCTCTGACGTACTTGATTCGAACCATGATCCGATCAAGTGATCCTAACACTGGTTAGATCAGATAACAATAACTTAGTAACCTTGGATTCTGATCCTAGGCTACGTATGCTGTATACTTTTTTCTAAGCGATCAGTTGCATAGTTCACTAAGTATAATTGAACTGATCTGAAAGAACTGGAAGCTCACTTTACAAATAAAACACCATATTTTAATAAGCTGAGCAAGATTTAATATTGTCATAATTTTTGATACTGTAATTTGACATACTCGACATTAATTGATGGTTACATGCATTAACATTAAACAAGTTTAGGTGCTCAGTGAACTGATCTCCCGAATAGTTTGCTCGTCAGGGTAAAGGGGGAGGTACAATGCTCAGTTCACGCTCTGAGCGCTCAGATGAAAAGAATACAGCATAAATTACTATAAATTTGTACTTA
Organism: Liopterus haemorrhoidalis; assembly: GCA_963971575.1. Lineage (NCBI taxonomy): Eukaryota > Metazoa > Arthropoda > Insecta > Coleoptera > Dytiscidae > Liopterus > Liopterus haemorrhoidalis. The sequence goes on from OZ020621.1 coordinate 33,722,680, forward strand.
AAACTAAGGGAAGCCTTGGATCTTTAAAGCGATTTACGAAGAGTTTCACACACTTCAACGATTTTTATTATTATTAAATAAATTTGACACATACGAAATAGCAAAGAAATAAACAGATTGTAAGTTTCGTTTTGTGACTCGGTAGGACGTTTAACAGACGGTGTGCCAGCGTTCGCCAGCGCTAGTTCTGACGCTGGCCATAACATGTAATACTAGCGGAAACTTGTACTTGTCTACCCTACAGACGTCCGTGCTGGCCAAGTACAAAAATAGCGAACATGGGCCAGCGCTTGTAAAATGGCGTCTGACAGTGAAAGTAAGGCTATGGTCGCAGCTCCGACCTTGCTTTTGCTATTTAAATAAGATCAAAAGTAGAAAAAATCACTTTTTACTTTATGTACACTTCATAATTACGCAAAAATGGTTATAATCTTCCTTTTGAGCACAACACTCTCGAATGATGTGATGACAAGTGTGTGCACGTCGTGTGTACGGTGCTAACATGCATGAGCAAGTCTGCTCCGTCGACCAGTGGCAAGCCCAGCCTACGCTGGTGCGACTTGTTGTCCCTACACACGATCCGTGGTGCTGGACAAGTATAAATATTGACCTTGAATTGCCATGCCGCCTGTAGGCATCTTAAGAAGCACAAGATGCGGGTTCGGAGTTTTTTTATCCCATCTTTTCATCCGTACCCACTGTTTCATCTTCCGGTATGGTGCAGTCAGCTTTGGGGTTGGCTCAGCTTCATATACTTATAATATACCTTAAATGAGTCAATACCTATTTATTCAGAGATATTAGGACCACTAGAAACATTATGCTGAGCACGAAGTTTTCATATGTATTGAAAGGACTGGAGGTCTAGAAACGGAGAACTCTACTGACACAATATATATTAGATTAGTTTGACAAATGGTGACAGTGCCACCATTAGGAAACCAAATAAGCACGATAGCGTTATTATTTAAAAATAGAAAAATAAGATAATCTTTGCAGAAACAAAATTCCCAAATTTTTACTCTTTCTGCAAAGATTATTTTATTTTTACTAATATTTATTTCGAAACCTAATGGTGACAACGTCACCATTAGTCCAGCTGTCATAGTATTGTGTGCCTCATCTTTTTTGCCGTTATACGCCACCTAGGTGATGAGAACTTATTATTATCAGTTTTATAACATATTTAAACCAACCATCAACATCTGCAATGATCAGAAATCATACCTATATTATCAATGTCATATTAAAATTGTGTTAGGATGTTATTGAAATATTAACACTGACCAAAGCTTCTGCTAGAAAGATGCAAATAACCCAAAGGGCATGGAACGGACTGTGCTCGTTATAACAATGAGGGATAAAATACCAAATTTTGAAATTCGTCAACAGACGAAACTAACTGACATCCTTGTAAAAGTAGTTACTATGAAATGGAAATTGGGTAGGTCTTCTAAATACAATGGAACAACCAGCGGCGGTGAAAGGCAATGGCGACAGAGGCACAGGCCCAGGGCGCCAGCTCTTAGGAGCGCCAAAACAGACGCTTAAATATGCAAATTCATAATACAAATTTTTATTAAGATTTTCTATTTTTATTTAGATCAAAATTATAAATTTTCATTTCTATATCAATCTTGTACAAAATTGAGTTTAAAGATACATTTATTGATTATATAATAATATTCAGTCTTCTTTTTGACTGCATTAACTTTCTGACACATCTGAAAATATTTATAACTGATTTTGGTGGCACATTTACACAAACAATGTCACCTTGACTTACAAACTTAATTTGTTCCCGACCGCGGTTTGTATCTTAAAAAGTATGTATCTAGAAACCCAATTTTCCATTATAACTTAATAGGAAATCAATTAATCCGTTTCCAGATTAAAAAAATCATAAAGAAAATCCAAAACATTAAAAAAAACTATTCTCTAACTAAATGAAGAAAATGCAGAGCATGGAGAACGGGTGAGAAGGAAAAAATTTTCACTATAAATATGCATTTTGTATACCGTTACATATTAATTTTTATTTATAATTTTGTTTGTTTTACATGATTAGTATGAAAATCATCTTCCATTAAATTGTAAAAAAAGGGATAATTTTCTTGTCTGGTTTTGTGGGTCCACGAGTTTTCAATTTTTTTGCCTGTAGTAGCAGCTTGTTAGTAGCCTGTTTCTAGTACTAGGGAAAAAAAGTATAATGTAGGTAAACAGGCTTTAATTCATTTGAAAAGAAAAACATCTCGGTTCGTATCTGGAGGTCAAAATAGGATATGAAAATAGTTTGTATCTCGAAAAGTTCGTATATCGAGCGATTTGTAACTCGAGGTACCACTGTATTCGCAAATTTACTTAGCCATAACTAGTATTCGGTTAAAATGTTAAAATATTTAAATTGCAACCATCTAAGGCCCGGTATTTCCACCTTACTGTTATCTATAAGAATAACTATCAATGGGATAATATTATCCATTTGATAGTCGATAGGATAAATTGCTTTCTGTATTTCCAACTCTAGTTATCCCGTAGATAGCTATTCTGATTGATAATAATATTTTCGAATGTTTTTTTTTTTTTATGTTGGTAATAGGAGCGTTATGTTAAACAAAGAGAGACATATACGCAACTCGCATGAATAAAAGAGAGATAGATACAACTGTCAAAATAAGTGACAACTCTCAAAATTTTGTTCAGAAAAATGTGCGATAAACGCACCAGGGAGCGCAAATTTCAATATTTCCGAAACAAGGCAACTTGTAAATCTTGTATTAAAATGTAAAAATGTTATAGAAAATAAAGCTACCGAAGCTGTAAATCTAAAAGATAAACAAGGGGCCTGGGATAAAAAATTGTATTATGTTTAATGCATCCTGCATACAGAATAGAAATGCAAAAACACTGAAAATTAAATACGACCGGTTATTTCTCATCCCAATGGCTCATATGATTTGGTCTAACACGAACTATGTATGGACGTTCTAAATACTCTACAATTTCTTCATCATCGTCTGCTTGCAAATCTTCTAAATCAGCATCCATGATTTCTTTCTTTAAAAATAAATGTAAATTATCGAAAAATAATCGACAATATTTTTTTATTTCAGTATAAATTAAAGTACATTACTAAATTGTTTTGAATTTATTTTGATATAGGTAATTTCACAATAAAATAGTACACATAATGGAAACAGGTGTATGTAATATGTATATAAAGTGTAGGTATGTATAATATACATAGTACCTGTTATAATATATATTTTACGTATATATGCTTACATTATGTACATACATATGTTTATCCATAAAATGTTTTTTGACACCTATCTGTCAAGATCTGTCATTTTTATCCAATGGATAATATTTATCAGTACCTCCACGTTGTGAATAACTTATCCTATAGATAACTTAGTTACTCTATAGATAAATAATTGGAAATACGCAAAAAATCGTTTATTCCCTTGATAACAACTTATCCCATAGATAGTCAATTTTATCTATGGTTCGAAATACTGGGCCTAAATCAAAAGAATGTGTTTGAAATAAGATTGCGAGCACCTAAACTCCCCTCTTCGGTACACCAGTGCATATTCTAAAAAAGGACGCAGTTTGGCGAGTTTTCCCCGGGCGCCAAAAGAGCTAGCGCTGGCTTTGGGAACAACAGACAGATAAAAAAACTGGATATTTTTAAAGGATACTGGATATAGTCCAGCAGTGTATTAAAATGGATAAAAGATGATGATAGTAATATTATTAATATTACCTCTAAGAATGTTTATAATTTAGTAATTGGAAATTTTAGATTCCTATTACGTCTAAAGAATATTGCATGGAGATTTGGTTGTAATTGGAGTACCGCTTCCTGGTTTACTGCAAGTAATTCATTGTGTTGATGATGTTAGCTGCTAGTACTCTGAAATATCTCCATTATTAGTGAAACGGAAATCTGGCAAGCTCGATAGATATTAGCATTAGTTGGGTAAACTATTGTTTCCGGGGAAATTGATTATTTGATCAAGATGCTAATAACCGACAGGCAAATTTTAGGAAGACATACTGACAGATTTACATGAAACAAACTATGGGAATTTAAGTAGAATGTTCATGAATCCTGTAATATATGGATAGTTGGAGAGAGTAGGGGAAGTCCTACCACATTTTTAATTTTGCTTGTGAAGTCACTGAAGTCACTAGACATAATCTTTGATAAGTTTTCTATCATAATATACAGGGAAAAAGTCATATTTTTATGTTAACCATTTCAAAATGGCGACCATTTATTTACAAAATAATAATCAACATAAGTTTTACAAAGTTGAACGTAGCAAGCTTTGAAAACAATAAAAAAAAAGAAACAAAATATCTCTAAAATAAACTATTCTTTCTAAAATAAATTAGTCTTTTTTTTTACTTTTCTTGCAGTAAATGTCAAATTTAAAAATATTAAACCGTAACTCAAAAGTAACCATATATTTGTGATCTAATGCAAAAAATGTAGAAGTAAACCATTTTTACAAAAACAAAATAATTTTTTTTAAATTCATCAAATTTTTAATTTTGGTCAAAATTTTTTTGACTTCTATTTTATCCAAAATATAGTTTTAAGCTAATTTTGGGGCGAGGCTAATGAATAAAATGTTTTAAAAATTCATGCTTTCTTAGTTTTTGAGTTAGAGTCAATTTGGGTCATTTTTTTGCCTATAATTCCAAAACTTTTGCCCAAACTTCAAAATGGACCAAATTTTATTGATCTATGGCCAAAAATACATGTGTATACCTATTTTCAAAAAAATGAATTTTTTTTTGCTTAAAAATCACGATTTTTTTAAGGTCTACCCCTTACGATTTTTTCGTTTTTTAGTCATTTTCAAGGGTTTTGGATTACTGTCCATACAAAACTTAAATTTATTAAAGCCCAAATTTATTTTTTTTTAGACTAAACAATGTAGGAGGATTTTAAAAATTCAAACCACAGATTTCCAGCCCTAACCATTATTTAGTTAGAATTTATTAAGTATTTATTAAAGTCAATTAGGACCTCAAGATTTCAAAAATTTCAACCGCAGGTCTTTATCACCTTTTGTTTTTGAGATACGTCCATGCGAAGATGAAAATTTCTAGAAATCACACCTTATTAAATTTTATCAGACTTTTAAAATACGCAAAACGAAAAAGGCCTCAAATTTTTTATAGTCTAAATAAACTACGAGGAACTCAAAAATTCTAACCGCAGGTCACTATCCCTAACCGTTTTTCAGTTGTGATTTTTTTTAATTCACAATTTTTACAAATAATGTAAATTATGCCATTAAAAAATTGTCATAATCTCAAAATGCATTAAACGATTAAAGCCCCAAATTTTTTCTAGACTAAATGAACTACTGTGAATCCAAAAATTTTAACCGCAGGTCGTTATCATTTTTGAGTTGTGCGTTTTTTATTTCACAAATAATGTAAATTTTGCCTTTAAAAAAATGTAATCTCAAAACTTGATTAAATGATCAAAACAATCGGAGACAAAAATGTTTTTTTTTCCTTTTATTTGTTGGCTTTAGCAGTACAAAAATGTTAAACTTCCATAATTTTTTTAATATCTACCCCTTAAGATTCTTTTAATTTTTGGTAATTTTCAAGGGTTTTGGATTACTGCCCATACAAAACTTAATAATTGATTTAAAAATTCAAACTGCAGATGTCAATCCCTAACCATTTTTTTAGAATTTATCAAATTTTTCAAAAAATAAAAAAAATAAAATAAAAAAAAATCAAAAAAATTAGGACCTCAAGATTTCAGAAATTTAAACCGCAGGCCCTTATCGCATTTAATATAATTGGTAATATTGCATAATCTTTTTTATACCGGTATAATAGGACTGGTCGAAACATCCCACTGACCACATGGCTTTTATATCTATGACTGGAGGTTTAGAAACAGAGAACTTACCTTTTATGCCCCTATGCGCCTATCTAGGCGTTTGAGAACCTATTAATGCTGTATATAGCGCCCACTTTTCCAGTTTTGTAATTGCACTGTCTTCTTGTTTCAAAATTCACTTTAACATACAACTTATTTGTAGGTAGTTTACAAAAAAAATCAAAAATGTATCTAATAATAACCTAAGATGCATTTAAATTTTATCACTGTTATTGGATTCACACTATTATTGATTTTAATTTAATTTTAATTTGTTTATTTGGGCGTTATTGAGCAGAAATACAAAATAATTTAACAATATATCTTTACTAAATTCTTAAAAACACATTCCAAAATTTAAACAAAAACTTCCATAATTTTCTAGAAATTAATTCATGAATTGTCATTTCTTGTTTGATAAGTTTGGGCAACTACCGCAGAGGGACGCCAGTTTCTCCAACCTTGTCCTGGTGGCGTATATTTCTATCTCTTTTCATCGGTGGCGTCCAAAAAACAAGACGTGTGTGAAATGATAAGATTTTTTTTCAAAAATTTTTTAGTAAAAAATCATATTTTTATTAAAAAAAGTTTTCAAAAGTTTAAAAAAATTATTAAATAATAGTTTAAAACAAAAACTTCAACAAAATTGTTGAATTTTTCAAAAAATATTTGATTTTATGTTGACCTTCAAAGTGCAATACCTGCGAAATTAATTAGAGGTTCCGTGGAGGAATTGTGAGATTTGGTAAGTCTTTTTTTTTACTGTACTTTTGAAAAATATGGCCCTAAAATATATATTTTTTATTAAGTTAAAAATATTTTTTAAATATATTTCGATATATGATGTCACAACCTTGAGGAATGCAAGTCTCAACAAAGGGATTAACGGATTAACTATACAGTTAGATTTATTTACTGATTATGTGATTATTCAGATAAATTTTATTTCTAAATTAATATACATATTTGAAGTAAAATTATTTATAGAATAAATATATTTGAAGTTTTAATTATATTTGGTTTTAAATTATTTGATTTATATACTATTTTTTTGTTAATAATGTGATGTGTTTTAGCGGTAAATGTTCAACATGCCCGCAAGTGAGCGCTCGGTTGCCGCCAAGACGAGTGACTGTCGGACTCAGGAATTTACTTTGAAAATTGCAAAAGTGAAAGAACCAAATTGAATTTTTTAGAATGGTGATGGGGAACTACTACATGGTATTTATTTTTTATTTTTAATTGTTAAAATATCGCAAGTATAACCAAGTCTTCCCTATACTTTTACTTATTCTGTCTGTGCGTCTGTCTGTAGGGTAGAAATTGCTGAAAAAACTGAAATAATGTATCATGTTGCTCAATTTAACAACCTGAAAAAAATATAAGGTGCCCCCTTAAGATTTTTTCGATTTTTAACCATTTTCAAATGTTTTTTTTTTTTGACGATTCGTATTTATTGTAAGAGTTGTAAAAGGGTTATTAAGGCCCCAATTTTTTTCTAGACTAAACAATATACCGAGATTTGAAAAATTCAGAACGCAGTCCTCTATATTTTATTGTTCTTAAGTTAGAATTTTTTAAAATTTAAAAACAAAATATTGAAAAATTTCACAATAAAAATTTCGCAACATTTTTGTTTGTTTGGAAGTTGCTTGAAAATGAGTCCTAAGGACTTTAAGAATCTCAGAATTTCAAAAATTTCAACCGCAGGTCTTTATCTCATATGGATTTTGAGACACGGTCTTTCGAAAATGAAATATTTAAAAAATTTCAAAACTACACGAATCAAAAAAAAGTTAACTAAGGAGGGTCCTATTTTTTATCTAAGTAGAAAAGATTCTGAAAATTTTAAAAATTCAAACTGCAGGTCCATATATTTTATTGTTCTTAAGTTAGGATTTTTTTAATTTAAAAAAAAAAATTAAATAAAAAATTTCACATTTTTTGTTTTGTTTTTGTTTGGTTTAAAATATGTCCGAGTTCCTTAAAGACCTCAGGATTACAAAAAATTTCAACCGCAGGTCTCTATCTCATGTAGATTTTGAGATACGGTCTTTCGAAAATGAAATATTTTCAAAACTACATGGATCAAAAAGGCGTTAGAAAAGGAGGGCCCTATTTTTTATCTAGATAGAAAATATTCTGCAAATTTAAAAAATTCAAACCAAAGATCCATTTATTTTATTGTTCTTAAATTAGGATTTTTTAAAATAAAAAATAAATATTTCACAATTTTTTTTTTGTTTAAGGGTTCTTTTATAATGTGTCCTGAGGCCTTTTAGGACCTAGGGATTTCAAAAATTCCAACTGGAGTACCCTATCTCATGTAATTTTTTAGATACCGTTTTTCAAAAAAGAAATATTTACTAATTATACAAATTTAAAAGCTGATACTCTACCGGAGGGAATCGAACTTACTGTTTTATGTAAAATCTTGCACCTTATTTTAATGTATTTTTTTATTTTCTGTGAAACTCGATGGCAATTGGCCCCTTTACAACCAGTTAGCATCACCTTACGTCTGTTAAATTTTTCGCACAGACATTTATTATATTTATTTGTGTTTGTCCTTGCAAGATTTCTTTTATTGAGTATGTGCATCAGATTTTATTTATTTATTGTTTAATTTATTTTTTTAAATATATACCATCATTTAGTTCAGCGGTTCTTAACCTTTTTATACTCAGGACCCCACAACTAGTCAAAATATTTTCTGGACCCCCCAAGAAAATTTTTGAAATAATATTTTAAATGTTCTTAATGGTTTATTGTTTAATTTTAAAAGCAAAAACTGATAAAAATTAAATTTTTTGTTTTAATTTCGGGACCCCCCGATTAAGAACTGCTGATTTAGATGGTATGTTAGGCGCTACTTGCTCTGCACCAAAAATAACTAACATTTTAACTGGAGAACATGAATGATCTAATTTAAAATTGAATTTTTAGGAGTGTTGGAGATGAAGGATAACACAAAGGATCTGGAAGGATATTGGAGAAGGACACAGGATACAAGACACAGGACACAGGATCCAGGACCCAAGACCCAGGACCCAGGATCCAGAACCCAGGACCCAGGACTGAAGTGCAGAATTGTATAGAGAAATCGGGTGAGAAAAATTAGATGAATGGGACCCTAAGAACTTGTTCTTAGGTACACCTAACTTGCTTAGGTGCAGCATAATGGTTGCTAATTTGATAAGGCTAATAAATTATACTAGGTACGGACATTGTTAATTTTTTACACAGTTCTCATTATTTTTAACTTTTAAACCTGCAATTTTATGTTAGATTTGAGATGGGAATTGGTCTCAGTTTGCGGAACCGGATCAGTGGAGGTCTTTCAGTTTGCTGAGCCGGCTCATTGATCCAGCTCAGTGATCCGGCTAAGTAAACGTGTCCCCGATTAACAGGTCGGTCAGTTGTCAACTTCCCACCGTTCAACGCTAAATTATTTGAATAAATGCGATAAAAACGTCTAAGTATTTGCCGCTTTATTACCTTTATTCTTATTAATATTCTTAGTATAAATTCAAGACGTAAATTATGACTTATTGACAAATTCTTCTCTCTATCTCTCTCTGTGTCTCTCTCTCTCGCGCTCTCTCTCTCTCTCTCTCTCGCGCTCTCTCTCTCTCTCTCTCTCTCGCTCTCTCTCTCTCTCGCTCTCTCTCTCTCTGTGTCTCTCTCTCGCGCGCTCTCTCTCTCTCTCTCTCTCTCTCTCTCTCTCTCTCTCTCTCTCTCTCTCTCTCTCTCTCTCTCTCTCTCTCTCTCTCTCTCTCTCTCTCTCTGTGTCTTTCTCATTATTCTTGTTATAAAGAAATAATGAAGTTAAATAAATAAAAATCTATAGAAGTGAATTTTTTCCGGGTTACTAGTAATCAAACAATTCACTTTATGTAGCTACTGTATTTTAAACCAGATGTGTTCAGTTTATGGCGATGTTTATTGCCCTTATATCAGACATCAGAGATTTGGGCAATATTTTTAATATTATATATATAAAAGCCCTAATTTCTGTGTGTCATATAACGCTAAGTTCCTGGGTGCTAGCGGGTCTTGCGGCAAGCGGGCGGCCACGAATGGAGTGGGGAAACGACGTACCCCGACAAAACTGACTTACCAGAGCTCTCAAATCAGTACGTTTGGTTACCTGAAGAAAGGATGTTGTGTTAATTGATGTTACGCCCGCGGACTGACCGGTCCGATACTAATTTTTAAACGACACGCATTGAGCGGCGTTTTAGGATTACCTAGGTATAATCCGAAACAGCTATACCATTGATGTCCAGCATATGGCCCGCGGGCCGTATCCGGCGCGTTATTAATTTTGAAACGACACGCATTAAGCAACTTTTTAGGATTTCCTAGGTATAATCAAGAAACGTTTTTGTTTTGTTAATATACGCAGAATCATGCAAATTTTAATAATTGATTCCTGTTTATATTGATTTTTATTCGTTACCAGTTTGCCAACGTTGTTGGCAAGGGGTCTGCTAGTTTTTATATAGTATGGTTGTAAGAAAGTACAGACTAAGCCTATAAGTTTCAAATAGACTGCCCTACAAATTGATGACAAAATACACTTTATGATAATATATTTCAAACCGAGTTCTCGAGAAGTTCAACTTTACATCGATTCAGATCCGGATCACTCCGGTCAATGCTCACAATCGCCCGATAAATCGTTTCCTTGAAACTTGAAACTATGCAGTGAGCCGTGAGCCGGCTCATTTCAATTTGATGAACCGTGTCACGTCGGTCATTGTACTGAGCCGGCTTAGTGAGCCGGTTCGTTCATGAACGACCCATCTCTAGTAAAATTTCCCCATATATCACCGTAAATTTGATGTCTATCGCAGCGCTAGGTTCAGTTGAGTTATATAATGCGACCGGAGCTTAGCGAAGCGAGTTACTAATCTCTATGCACTTGCTATGTTTGTGCTATGTATTTATTATATTAACACTGTCATATATTGTTTAGAATAGCTACATTAATATCCTAAGCTCAACATCTGTTAAATAATTGCTTTAAATTAATAAATAAGTGATATTATTTTATTTGTTGATAATTTATGTTCATGGCATATGTCATAAAGTTGTTTTACTGGGTAATAAAACCATCAGAACGTCCGTAAAATTGTGTTCCTTAAAAATACATTAAGAACAATTTAACGATATCTCGTGCACGAACATCTAAAATAAGTGTTAAATTCGTAAAAATATTGTTTCAGCAATTTTAGAAGGATAAAAAAATATGACGCAAAATATATATATTATTATTATTTTCGAATAGTAGATTTAGATTAATTATAATTACAAAGAAAATATGCTGTTGCATTAAACATTTATATCTAAATTTAAAAGTGTTTCATTGGTTGTATGACAGTTTGGAGACCACCTGGGAAAGCAAGATGAGAACATTATTCTACGACGTGTTACATCGTATGTAAAGATACGCTGCAGTCACAGGAGGGAGAGTCGGCTAAGCCCCATTTATGGAGCATGTAGTTGCAACTGCCGTGGCCGGTGGCTAATCAGTTTATTATCACGCAAGGCATGCAGGATAGAGAGTAGCCATTTGGCTTATCAATGGAATCTGAGATTCAATTTTTGTTGCGATGATAGAAATTGTCCCATTCTTTGGACAATTCGTCTTTATCTTATAGGTACAAGCAAGGATCGTTCCAAATAGGATTTCTAGATTTAAGCCTATGATTTGGAGGATTAAGTAGGTCTTCGTGGTAGACTAGGGTCGTCTCCAAATTTATACCAGGTTGCGACGGCTGCTTTATTTCTCTGAATGCGTGGGTATATTCCCGACAATGTAGGAAGCAATTCTGAGGGAGTCGATCGTGTAGCAACAGTATAATTCGCATAGCCATATTGTCACAATTATGGTATAATTGTATTCTAACGTCTCAATTCCTTGAGCAGCCTTTAGGCTGTGTAGGTCAGGTTTAGGTTTAGGCTGTGTACGAGACTATCATCAGCTTCTAAACGGACAGCACCTGCAGCCATTTTACCAACAATTGTACATATTCTGAAATTAATCATGTATAATAAATTTTGTAGAAAAGATTCCGTTCTTGACTTCACCCCGTGATAATATTTAGTTGGATGTCAATGTTGCTTGTGTGAGCACTGTTCTTCCACAGTGGGGAGCAGTACCCTGCTGTGGAATAGAGCATAACAACTGCAGATGTTTTCAAGGTATGGGTTTCACGACTCCTCGACGTACTTGCCAGCTTGTGGATTAAATTATTTCTAGTTTAATGTTTTAGACCCACTTTTTCTACGTACAATTTAAAATATCAGTGAGCGGTCTAGAGTGATTCTAATGTAGGTGTGGTTATGTTTAACTTTAGTGCAATTGAATAGCCAAATAATTAGATTAGGTTGAAACAGGGTTAAAAGTATTAATTTTAAGAGAGTGGAAGATGTTAGTTCAGGATAGAACTTGATGGAAGAAGCTACTCGAAACGCCAAGACCAATAAAGGGTTGTCCATGGTTGATGATAATGAGGATCTTTCTGTGTTTCTACTGTCTGTACCAAGTTTTTCTTTGCAATAATAAATAAGAGGCGACCGCTATAGACAGAATTTTACAAGTAGCGGTAAATTTTACTATTTTAATGAAAAATCAAAAAAATCAAAAAGAGATAGTTTTACGTATATTGAATACTGGACGGGCTTTGACATTCGAAGAATAACTTTTATTCAAAAGACAATCAAATATAGGTAAACTTATTTTGTAAATATGCGTGACTATGAGTATTTAATGTTATTATTTGTATTATTTTTCGCTTCTGAAATAATTGCTTGTTTTCTTCATGCAGTTTAATCGGAAGCGCGTTAAAGCAATGGCCCTTAGGCCCTTAGGCCTTTATTCCATTTGCACCGTTTAACAAATTTGTGAATAAATTGTCGTATTTAAAATGATTAAATGCTTGTGAAATTTTCGGATTTAATTTTAATATCAGATACCAATTTTTATGTTAAATTTTGACTTCGGTGCTTTCTTTTGGAGAATGTCTGTTTACATAAGCCCGTGTTTCCAAAGAAGGAGAAGATTCTTGCTGCATACATAAATACCTAAAATGACAATTTTTCTCTTTTCTACATTATGCGCGTTTATATATTTTTTAAATATGTTTTGGAAACATTGCGTCCCCGAGCCATAATTTAGGTCCCCAGGGGAGTTGAGAAACGAGGGAAGCAAGCAGCAAATTACCGGGGCCCAAGCAGACTGCAGGGTTTGGGACTGAACGTTTTTACACTCTGATTTTATTATTTGTTATTATGTTGCATAATTTCTTCGTCGGTAAATGCAATTTGTAATAATTATTGAAATAATAGTGTTTATAGGGCCTCAGATTCAATTTGATTGCACATTTTGTTTATGTGTTTGTTGTAGTTGTCATCAGTTATCAGTATTTTAGGTTGCTTTGTAGTGTTGATATCGGAAGCTTCCACTTGGACAATGGGAACGTCACATATCTTATATTCATACCTAATACGATATATTACAGACAAAATAAAGAATAATTTCTATCTACTCGCAGTTTTTCTATTGTCGTCGAACCCGTAATTATCGTTTTCCGTGATTTGGAGAATAAATATTGTTTTACCGGGGCCTGGGACAGCTCTTAGCCTCGCCAAGCGTCCCTCTGGACACTTATTAATAATGTGACGATTCGTCTCGAATTTCGGAACCCTTTGGAGACGTCCCGAAAGGACCCTAGACGGGATTACTACACGCATAGACGCCATTTATCCCGATTTTTTACAAAAAGGATAATAAAGAATATAAAATATAAAAATAAGTTGTGCTAAATCATTAACATTAACATATCTATTAACTAGCATAACGTGAATATGTACAGAAAGTTTAAATGGAATAAAACACAAGTTGCATTTTTAATTTAATATATCAAGTTATATTTATATACATATATGTTATACCATGAAATTAATATAACGCTTGTATTGAATCTATTAAATAGTTTTAATAAATTAGTATGATAAACGAAAAGATAAAAAACAACAGTAGTATGATCAATCCCTGTCGAACTATGGTGATGCGTGACACTATCATCTTCATGTCATTACCATAGTGATGAATTCATGCAACAATATATATGTTAGAATCAGGACTAGTTCTTAGACGTCCTACGTAATATGTTACGAAAGCAACTATAATATGATAACATATATGTGACAGTTTATAAATAGATGTGGTAATAAATGCTCGTGCGTAAACGCTAAGAGCGTTTAAATATATAATAACAATTTTTCTTTTTCTTCTATGCATTGGCTTGGGTTTTCCATTTCGCCAGTGCTTAGCTGCTTTATGAATTACAAATTTCTCTTTAAATTTCTACTTAAATTGCATTTAAGTAGAATAATATTGTGCTGCATATTTCAGAAGTTGGTCGAGTTAAAATTGTTTTCATGGATAATGGTGTCTCAATTGTTTTTCCGAGTTCTCGGTATAATTTGGAGGATTGTTGGTAATTGTTGGGGCAGTTGAATAAAATGTGCTCAACAGTACCAGGCTCTCCACAAGGGCAGAGATTGAAGACTATCACATTGATTTTAATCAAGTGGACTTCGAAATGGAAGTGGATAAAACGGATTCGGATGATTGTTGAGATGGTTTTCTTATCTAGCTCTAAATTATGGAACCATGGATTTACGGCTACGTGTGGTTGTATGGTATAGAAATACGAGTCTTTTTTTAGCACAGATGTCCCATTCATGTTTCCATTTTGAAAATATCCCGTTATGTTTTATTGGAAAAATATCTTTAAAGGGGACTTGCTTAATGATTGTCGCTCCAACATCGCGCCCGTTCTGGCTAACTGGTCTACTATTTCATTGGCGTTTATCCCACAGTGGCTTGGGATCCAGACTAGTTTAAATTATCCAGAGGATTTTAAAGAGTGTAAATAGGTATTGATGTTAACAGTGGTTTTGTTGAGATTAATAATGCCAGAGCGATTTATTGATTGGAGAGAACTAATGTAGACTGTGAGGTTCAATGCTTTCGAAATATTCTGTTGAGGAATAATAACCAAGTTGGGATATGTATTTACTGTTACGAAAAACCGTTGGATTAAAGTATACTTGTTTATCCCCATGGATCGTACTAGAAAATACTGGATGCACCCAGATTTTTCGTGAAGGAACTATGCGTATACATCGGTCGCGCCAAGCACGGAATGGTAATCTACACCGAATCTGACACAAAGTTTGTACTACAATTAACTCGTTGTTGTCGTAACATAGTATATAATAACCCGTATTCATTGCTATATAACACTTCGTTAAGCCGACCGGCGTAGCGTAGTGGTAGCACAACTGCCTTGCGTTGCTAAGGTCTCGGATTAAAATCCCGTTCAGGCATTGAATTTTCAAAAATTAAGAATTGTCCTGGCTAATTGTTAAGAAGAAAGATAATTAAATAATAAAAAAAAACTCGTTTTTAATGAACATTTTCTTTACAATAGTATGATTTTAACGGTTCGTTTTGTTATAACGATCATTATACAGTAATGAACATTTATGAATACGGGCATAAGTCTAATATTTACCAGGTCTACAAGTATGAAATGTGGATTTTTTTCAAACTTGCCGCGCAAACAGAGTGTATAGTTCAAAGTTTCAACACATATGGCGTTTTGTTAAGTTATCATTAAGTGTCAAATGCGTATAGGTTATAATTTGAAAAGTGATCATATATTTTTGTTTTACTGTGTTAAAAATGTCAAATTTTGTGCCAAATAAAGAGAATTCGCGGCCAGTACACTGTTTTGTTTTCATTTGAAAAAAACTGCTGCTGAATACCGATTGCTTCGAGAAGCTTATGGTAAATATGCTCCATCGCAAGATACGTGTGAACGATGGTTTCGGCGTTTCAAAAGTGGTGACTTTGATCTTACAGACAAAGAATATGGAAAACCTCCAAAAAAATATGAAGATACAAAATTGGAAACATTGCTACAGGAAGACGATAGTCAATCACAAAAACAATTAGCAGAGCGTTAGTCAACAAGCTGTTTCCAATCGCCTACGAGAGATGGGTAAGATCCAGAAAGTCGGCAGATGGGTTCCACATGCATTGAATGAGAGGCAGATGGAAAAACGCAAAAACACTTGTGAAATTTTGCTTGCACGATACAAAAGAAAGTCTTTTTTGCATCGTATCATTACTGGCGATGAAAAATGGATTTATTTTGAAAATCTCAAACGCAAAAAATCATGGGTGAACCCAGGCTCACCATCCACATCAACTGCAAGACCGAATCGCTTTGGCAAAAAGACAATGCTCTGTACTTGGTGGGACCAAAAGGGTGTGGTCTATTATGAATTGTTAAAACCTGGTGAAACAGTTAATACCCAACGCTACCAACAACAACTGATCGAATTGCATCATTCGCTGCTCATAAAACGACCAGAATACGAAAGAAGACAGCACAAGGTAATCTTTCTTCACGATAACGGTCCATCACATAAGGCAAAAGCAGTTTGCAACACATTGGAGGCACTCAAGTGGGAAGTGCTACCCCATGCCGCTTACTCACCAGACTTGGCTCCTTCAGATTACCACTTGTTCACATCGATGGGTCACGCACTTGCCGAGCAGCACTTTTGTGCATATGAAAATGTGTAAGAATGGCTAGATGAATGGTTTGCGGGGAAAGGGGAAGAGTTCTACTGGCGAGGTATTCACAAATTGCCTGAAAGATGGGAAAACTATATAACTTCTAATGGAGCATTCTTTGAATAAATAAACTTTTACTGTTCTTTTGAGTTTAATGTGTTTCATTTAAAAAAAAATCCGCCTTTCATACTTGTAGACCTGGTAAATATATAAATAAAAATCATCCAGGTAAGTGATCGAGAATGCAAGAGACCTCGTACACGTGTACCCCAAAGACAGACGGAACAAATTTACGAGCTGACGGGCGGAGCAATAATCAAGGCCATTCACTCTGACAAAAACCGTTCCTGATGGAAAAATACTGTGACTATGGCGGCCACCACATCGACTCCCAAGGATTCGGATTAAAAGAAGATGAAGAAGTTGCCAAGTAAAAATACGTTAATATTATAGGACGATATTTTAAAATTTAATGTACTAATTAAAAATATTTTATTGTGTTCCTATTTTTTGGGTTGTATCCCGAATTTTTAAGAGTGGTATCCTGAAATTGGTTGATCAAAAGTTGGTCACCCTACTCGTTGAGCATCCCTGCTTTAATTTGTAAAAATAAAATATACAAAGACAACATTATGAATTTTAACCTGTCGCAATATTGCTGTAAGTTCAATAGAGATTATTGATAAAGTTTTTCAATTTAAAGCAAATGCAATATTCTTGGTAAACTAATGAATAATCGAATTGAAATAAACGAACTATATTAAAGTACAAAAACAAATATAAAACTAGCTATTAAATATAATTCCTTTCAATTTGAGTCGATTGTAATCTACGGGCGGACAACACAAGAATAAATTGATAGCATTATCGTTATTTCCACAGTTATTATTTCGTGCAGAGCGAGTGAGGAGCGACCTGTTCCAGACAGCTGAGGGCTCTAAATGTCTATTTGTCAGTTGTTCCGACACGGACTACTAGATAACTACGGATAATAAACAGCTGATAGCAAACTGTAATTATTTTAAATTTCCGTGTTTACAGTACTCACGGTTTCTTGTTTTTTTAACTTTTTTTCATAAATTGTAATTTGATAATGGAGTATCTATTCCTAAATTACTGAGTATCCTTTACAAATTTTCAAATATTTTGTTTTTATATTTTTTTATTGATGAAGAGTACCATACATGAACTGAAACGCAAAGGATTACAATTGATAGGAACCACGATAATATATTGACTATAGCCGGATTTTTTTATAAAGGCAATGATGTCACAAGAAATTGCCTAATATGTATATAAAGTAACGTGTGATTTTAAAAATCGTCATAAAAAGCAGTGGAAAAGAAAAATAGCAATGGCATGTTGGAGATAATCAAGCAATAAAACCAAAAACTGTTTATTACAGTTTTTACCACTAGATAACAATATTGAAATATGTCATTACTATATTCGTAAAATATGAGCGTTAAAAAAAACCAAGTTTGTCAAAAAATGGATATTGCTCGTGAAGGTTTTCGTTTGATGATTTTTTACGATTTTAGTAAAGGCCTAACTCAACAACGATGCATAGATTCGCTTCGTTCAACTTTTGGTAATGAAGCAACATCAGAAAAGACTATTTACAATTGATTTGCAGAATTTGCAGTCGTGGAAGTGCGTCCGTCAGTGAGGAATCTCGTGAAGGGCGACCAAAATCGGTTGAGATTCAAAAAACCATCGATGCTGTGCGAGAAATTTCCAAGAAAATGATCGCTTGTTTCTTCGGTTTAATTGGACATGTCGCAACTATTCCTTTAGAGAACAGTTAATGCTGAATGGTATACAACAATTTGTTGGCCAGAAGTCAATGAAAAAATCAGGAAAAATAACCAAAAACGTTGCATCATTCTTCATCATGACAATGCAAGCTCCCACACGTGCTGTGTGGGAGTCAAACAATTGATTATTTGAAGGAGAAAAACATCGAATTAATGTCTCATTGGTCGTGTTCACCTGATTTATCCCCTAACGACTTTTTTTGTTCCCCAATGTCAAACAAAAAATGCGTGGACAGCGATTTTCATCACCTCAAGAAGCTGTTGAATCATTCGATAACCAGGTTTTTGAGATACCAACTTCAGAGTGGAAAAAACGTTTCGAGACGGCCCCTAGCGCACTAAGGAAAAGGGCGCTGACGGGCTTGCTGAGGGGCGCCATTGCGAAGATCTTTTTTTTTTTGTTCGTTAATTTGTATCGTAGGAGGTGCAGACCTTTTTTTTGCTCATCACTTAAATTTTGAGAGGTAAGAACCTTGTTTTTATTTCCCAAGGGACGCCAAAACACGGCTCTGCCCCTAGCGCAAGTTTTTCTTACTGCGGCTCTGACACCAGCAGCCATTTTGACCAACAATTGTATTCTGATGTAAATTAATATTATATAATAAATTTTGTAGAAAAGATTCCATTCTTGACTTCACCCCGTGACAATATTTTTTGGAAAATTTAGGATTGTAATTTCTAGAACATCCTTCGTATAGTACGTATCTTGCGCCATATTAATTTAGAATGTTCTCCCGTGTCAGAAATGAACTAAGAGGACGCCGTTTTGCTAATGAACGCCAAATATTAGTTGCGTGGAATGAAGTATGGGATTCTATGCCGATGTGGAAGTTGGAAAATTTTTCTTGTTTCGATGAATGTAAAATATACAGATGAAAAATATTTTACAAAATTGTGAAAAATAAAGTTGTACAACAAAACTTTCCTATCGCCCTGTGTTACACTTTTTCCGGGTTGGTAACCATATCTTATTAACTTTTTAAATCAAAGCAAGTAAGAAGAAAAACTAGTTTATGTGGTGGAAGATCATATTTCTTCCATAATCATTTGTCATAAGTACTGATCGTAAACTCGAAACATAATTTTTATTTCCCGCAACATAAATAAAGCAATATAGTCCTTGGTGTAACACAAAACCATACATTATAATAATAAATTACATAAAATAAATTAGTTTTATCAAAAATTTTACACATTTTAAAATAAATTTGGTCATAAATTAACACCACGTTACTTAATTCGTAATAATATTTCAAAACGGGTCACCTAATCTCTGATTTCATTATTGATATTTTTCTTCGCTGGTGTTGTTAAGCGTTTCGTCCTAAAAATAATGTTCGTATATTCAGGTTAAAGTGAGATCATTTTGGTGAAATCCTGTTTTCAGTATGACCAGTTGTGTGATGACAGCAGAGAAAAATAGAGCTATATATACGGATAAAAGGCTGGACTTAAGATGACTTATGTATTTTTATAAAAAAAAAAAGTAATTTGTACTAAAAATGTTTGCGGGAAATGAGACAGAACAGAATTTAAAAAGTAAAAAAGTGCTTTAGGATTTGTACCTCAAGCTTTAAGAAATTGTAAACTAAAATAAAAATACGTATACAGGGTGTTTTTTTGGAAACGCCGCACCTCGAATAACTCCTTTATTTTAAGAGATACAAAAAAAATTTTAGTAAAAAAGTTAAACTAGAGAAAAGGGCCCACTCAAAGACTATAAGAATTCTGCATCACTTCCGGTTTCAACGGAACTGTTTCAACTTTTTATCTAGCATAGGGAATTGGTACTTTAATTTCTTTTTCTTGAAAGTACCTTAACTCAGCTTTACAAGGATATAAAAATATCATACTTTAATTTTAACTATTTCAAAACGGCGACCATTTAATTACAAAATAATAAATAACACTAATACCGTCTAAAACCATTCGTCCCTCATATGTCGCTGAATATTGTACTCCATCTCTTTAGCTGGACACTATACTAATATACGGACAATACATTTTATATACGGACACTACATTTTATATACGGAATTACTTATTACATTTTTCTTTTTTTTTTTTTTAATTTAATGGCCTTTTCTGCTGTGGCAATTAGCCAGGACAATATTTATTTGAGAAAACTTCCATGCCTGAACGGGATTCGAACCCGAGACCTTCGCAATGCAGAGCACATGTGTTACCACTACGCTACGCCGGTCGGCAACTACTTATTACATTACCGAACAATCTAAATATCTCTAACCCATGATGAACAATATCTCAAAACACGTATTAACCCCTTGACTGTTAAACTCAACTTCTTTAAACATCTCCTAACCTTATGACTCTTAAAACAGAACTACCCTGAGAGGCTTACATCGCCCAACTGTAAAATAGCATATCACACTCCGGTCATCCAGACAACAGATATTATTCATAAATTAAATTGTATATATAAGATAAGTAACCAAACTAATATTTATTTTACAGACAGAATTGCAATCAATATAAGAATTTACGATTTCCTTTTCATATTAGCTTTAAAAAGGTCTCAAGTTATAGTAATAAGCATGTCTGCCCTTAAGTGTCCTTTCTAAGAAATAGATTATTTTTTATCATTTAACATTTTTAATATTTTACTCTAATTGGATGACTATACTGAATTTATTTATGAAATTTTATTTTTGAAACAATACCAAAATTGCCTCCCTTACAATAATCCCTTTCTCTGAAACTCGACTGCAAACTTCAGCTAAATTTTTCAATGTATAGTATTTCCAAAATGAAATGGCTCTTGTTAAGAAGCTTAACAATACGGTAATGGGTTTATGGCAGTTAACCTAGGATTTGTTGCAGTAAAAAGAATATAAGAGGTATTAAAGGAATTTTAAATTTAAATTGAATAGATGTAACAATAGTTCAATTGAAGTTTATTAAAAACCATTAAGGATATTTCCCAAATTTATAATCCTATTGTTTCTAAATTTTAGGGGTTGTTATACTTGTTTGTTAGTTAATTTTCAACGTTCATAGCGTGCATACATGAACAACATGGCTCTTTGGCGACCATTGGATTTTTCCTAATTTCTGTAGTGAAAATAGTGAAACTGTGCAAGATGATTTGGAGTGTGAAAATATGAACGTTGGCGTTGAATGTGAAAATGTAGACGTGGCTAGTAAAGAAAAATGTCATTTGTTAGAAGATTGCAAAGTTCTGATACTGAACGTTTATAGAAAGTCAGTTTCGGAAGGTAATGACAAACTTATAATGGGTGTTTTTTTTAGAGGTATAGAACTTTAAATTGCAATAAAACAACGATGGATTATTCGATTGACATGAATTTTTTTTTATTCGAAAGATAATCTTGTGGCATTACATTTTAAATATGATTTCTGGCATATGACCGCCACGGCTGGCTCGGATGTAGTCCAATCTGGACGTCCAATTTTCGATGACTTTTTCCAACATTTGTGGCCGTATATCGGCAATAACACGGCGAATGTTGTCTTCCAAATGGTCAAGCGTTTGTGGCTTATCCGCATAGACCAATGACTTTACATAGCCCCACAGAAAGTAGTCCAGCGGTGTTAAATCACAAGATCTTGGAGGCCAATTCACAGGTCCAAAACGTGAAATTAGGCGGTCACCAAACGTGTCTTTCAATAAATCGATTGTGGCACGAGCTGTGTGACATGTTGCGCCGTCTTGTTGGTATGATTTAATGTAATGCCACAAGATTATCTTTCGAATAAAAAAAATTCATGTCAATCGAATAATCCATCGTTGTTTTATTGCAATTTAAAGTTCTATACCTCTAAAAAAAAACACCCGTTACTAAGAACTCCGGAATTAACTAGTGTTCCATACATAACAATTCAACGTATCATTGTTCGTGGCAAAAATCATCAGTGAAAACGACCCGATTTACAAGTTTTCAAGAAAATAGATAGTTTTATGTCTAAAACAATAATAAATAATATATACGACTTTTATTAGAAAAATATAATGCCGACTGTGCATCTTTTAATAAAAAAGTTAGAATAGAATTTCCATATAAACTTAACCAAATGTATAATTATTTGAAGTTGTTAGGATTTAGATATAGAACGTTAAATAAACGTTTACATATTATGGAATCAGATGGATTAGTAAGGGCGAAATCGCAGCATTTGGACCAGTTACACAAATACAGAAAAGAAGGTAGACGGTAGAAGGTTATTAATTTAAATGACAGTGACACAAACTCTGATATTGATATAAACAATGATAATAGTGATAATGATTAATATTTTAAAAATTATAAAATACCATAATTTCAAAAAAAGAATGATTTTTGTTCATGCAAATTTGAAGTATTTTATATAGACTATAAAGACTTTAAAAAAAAACGATTTTTAAACGCCTATATTTATAATTCAAATATAGCCAGTCCTAAGCCTGATAAAAATGTGAAGGAATGTCATATGTCAAAAAGTATTGCGAATTTTGTGTTTTTTCAAAAATTATTTATTTATTCATAAATATGTATTTTGTCCCCTTCAAAGTAATCCCCACCAGATATTATATACTTGTGCCAACGTTTTTACCAATCCTCGAAGCACTTGATAAAATCATTTTTTGTGATCTTGTTCAGCTCCTCCTTCGATGCCATCTTTATCTACTCACTCGTAGCGTAGCGTCGTCGTTTCATGGGCCTCTTCAGTTTCGGGAACAAGAAAAAGTCACAGGGGGCCAGATCTGGGGAATACGGTGGCATTATTAGTGAGTTGTTTTTGGCCAAAAATTCGCGCACAAGCAACGATGTGTTTTCGCGGCGACCCGTCTCATGCCCAAATCATGGGTAAAAATCGAATGGCACGAGCCAATCGATATGTTTAGGTCCTCAGCAACTTCTCTAACGGTGATTCGACGATTGGCCAATACCATTTTCTTCACTTCATCAATGTTTTCGTCTGTTGTTGACGTGCTCGGGCGTCCGGCACGCTCTTCGTCGTTCACATCTTCTCGGCCCTCTGAGAACATTTTGTACCACCGATAAACATTGCTTCGGTCCAAGGTAGCTTCACCATATGCCACAGTCAACATTCGGAATGCGTCTGCGCACTTAATTTTGTTTTTCACACAAAATTTTATACAGATTCTTTGATCCATTTTTTGGTATAGGCAATAATCGAAGACGAGCCAAAACAAGTGCAAGCAAAGCAACTGTCAAAAATTAACTGAACATTCGAACATTCAAAATGGCCGAACTTGTCGGCATAAGTGAGAGACATGAGTACCAACATAACGCCACAAAAAAATCGAAAATCGAATATACGCAACCCGCGGAAATTCAAAATTCGCGAAACTTCTTGAACAGACCTCGTATATAGTTCATTCTAAATAGCATATAAGAAAACACGTTTATTTTAAATAATTATTACGGTCCTGGCAACTACTATTAACAGAACCATAAATTCAGCAGGTATAATGGTTATACTGTCAGCCATTATTGGAATCAGTGAGTGAGGCTGATTCATTTTACAAATACTATACCATTTAGTAACTGTTTTTTGTCAATCCAGCTTAATTGCCTTTACCAGACCTGTACTTCTAAAGAATGCTGCATGCATTACATTTTTCATGGTCTGCTGCATTTTGGTTATTGTTTGTGTTGCGCCTAGCGCCTTTATTTTCTAGGAAATATAACCTAACTTTTTTGACATTTGTAAACAAATAACTGGCATTATTATATGAGAATCACAATAGTATTTTTTTAAATACATATACTGGTTTCACTATATTTTAATATTTAATTTAATTTATATTTTTCTCATTATTTTTAATCCGAAATGCGAATAATTGTCATCTATTTTTAAACTGCATATAATTTTATTTGTAAAAATATAATAACGGGTATATTCATTAAAAAAGGAGATATAATTAAATTTTAATCTAATGTAAAACACAAAAACGCTTTTTATTTCACAGTTTGAACAACGCGATTTTAAAAAATAAATATAATATAGCTAAATATAAAAATTTTAGAGGATTATGACTCTGATAGTATAATGAATAGATTTATGTATAAATGTTAAATAATGTACACATCATTTATTTATTTTCTCTCCCTCTCTCTCTCTCTCTCTCTCTCTCTCTCTCTCTCTCTCTCTCTCTCTCTCTATTTCTCTCTCCCTCACCCTCCTTCTCACTCTCTTGCGAGGAGGGTGCCGCCCACAAGAGTTCATATACACGCTCAGAACCGCAGTAAGAGGGGGGGCGGAGGAGGCGACGGCCCCGGGCGCACTAAGGAAAGGGGCACTGACGCCTTTTGTTATAGGGGGCGCAAATTATGGGCGAGGACCTTTTGTTTTGCTCATCACTTGGATTTTGAGAGGTGAGGACCTTTTTTTTTATTTACCAAGGGCGCCAAAAACATTGCTACGACTGTGCCCCTAGCGCAAATTTTCCTTACTGCGGCTCTGTACACACTAGTTTTGCAAGTGAAAACTATTTTCCTAATTCTGCTGTCCTATATTTTTGTCCCATTAAAAATAGTGTAAGAAACTCTTGCGTTTCGCCCTCTAGTTACTTTCAGTTGAATTGATTTTTGACCTTGCTTATATAAGTTTTTAGTTTAATGAAAAGACGTGGAAAACATAGCATATGTTTTCCACGTCTTTTCATGTGTTTTGTATACTTTTCAACTTGCAAGATATCCCATTAGTCGACGGATATTCAATATTCTCGAATCTTCTTCATACGAGGGTCATGCTAGAATTATTGAGAATAAGAAAATTAGGTAGATCACGGAAAAAAAAGTAGCACTATTTTATGTAGTTATTTATCTGTCATTTAAAGTTAAGTTGTTAAATTTAGGTTAGTAGAAACCTAATAATTACGGTCTTCTACGAGGGTTACCTTTTATGTTTTTACAAACGACCACTAGATGGCAATATTGAAATGTATCATTACTATATTCGTAAAATCTGACATTTGTTATTGTGAAATCAGAGGAGCTTATAAATTGACCGAGTAGTTTGTTGACAGTGAGCGATTAAAAAAAACTTTGTGAAAAAATGGATATTAGTCGTGTGGAATATTAAGGTTTTCGTTGAATGATTTTTACGATTTTAGTAAAGGCCTAATTCAACAAAAATGAATAGATTCGTTTCGTTCAACTTTTGGTAATGAAGCGCCACCAGAAAAGACTTGTTTGCAAAAAAATTGGTTTGCAGAATTTCGTCGTGATCGTGCGTCCGTCAGTAATGAATTTCGTGAAGGCCGACTAAAATTGGTTGTGATTCGAAAAACATCGATGCTATGCGCTAAATGATTGAAAAAGATCTGCAGGTGACATACCGTGAGATAGAGGCATTCTTTGGCATATCGCAGATTGCAATACATTCGATTTTGCATGAAAATTTAGTTGTGAAAAATATCTGTTCCCGATGGATTATTCATAATTTGACCGAAGCTCAAAAAAGGCTCGTTTTGATTGGTATAAGGGAATGCTAAAAAAATTCAACTTAGGCACTGCAAAATCCGTATACAACATTGGACTTGAAACAAAGAAACTTGGATTTATTCATATGAACCGGAAACTAACCAACAATCCACTGTTTGGGTCTTCCAAGATGAACCGAAACCCACAAAAGTTGTACGTTCATGTAGCACTTCCAAGAAAATGCTCGCTTGTTTCTTCGGTTGTACTGGACATGTCGCAACCATTACTTTAGAGGATCGGAGAACAGTAAATACTAAATGCTATGCAACAATTTGTTTGCCAGAAGTCATCGATAAAATCAGGAAAAACAACCAAAAACTTCGCATCATTCTTCATCATGACAATGCAAGCTCCCACACAGCACGCAAACAATTGATTATTTGAAGGTGAAAAACATCGAATTAATGTCTCATTGCCCGTATTCACCTGATTTATCCCCTAACGACTTTTTATTCCCCAATCTCAAACAAAAAATTCGTGAACAGCGATTTTCATCACCTCAAGAAACTGTTGAAACCTTCGAAAACCATGTTTTTGAGATATCAACTTCAGAGTGGAAAAAATGTTTTGAGAATTGGTTTGAACGCATGCAAAATTGTATAAATCTTAAAGGCTAATATTTTAAAAAGCAATAAAACAGTTTGTTCCAAAAAAAAAAAAAATCTTTATTAGTTTTTGAAAAAACTTAAAAGGTAGCCCTCGTATTATTACCTTTCTTTCTGGTTCCATCTGTAGCCTTCCTAGCCCCTATTATGGGCAAATCTAAATCATGTAAGCCAATCTTCAGTAACCTACAGTTCTAACCTACAGTTCATGTCACATCAGGCGTACCACAGGGTTCCCACTTGGGGCCTCTGTTATTTTCCATATTTATTAGTGACATCGGCACATGCTTCAAATATTCTAAACATCTAATGTATGCTGACGACTTAAAGTTATTTAAATGTATCACTAAGAACGTACATTGTGTAGAACTTCAGGATGACTTGAACAGACTTGTTGATTTCTGTACTATTAATAAACTAACACTAAATCCAACAAAGTGCAAGGTTATAACATTCACAAAAAACTTGAATCTTTTAAAATACAATTACAATTTAAATAATTTGCCACTGCAACCAGTATTAGAAATTAAGGACCTTGGAATCATCTTGGACTCTCAATTAATTTTTTATCAACACATCGACCTTATTGTCAAAAAATCACTCAGAAACTTAGGATTTATCTTCAGAGTCACGAGCGAGTTTTCCAATCATCAAGCGCTTATCTATCTATTTAACAGTTTAGTTAGAAGCACACTCGAATATGCTAGTCCGACTTGGAATCCTCGATATAGTACTTATATTGACAGAATAGAAAAAGTTCAAGAGAAATTTATCGAAAAATTAAATTATAAGTTTAATAGACACCTGCATTTTCGCTCATACGAAGAAAATTTAAAATTCTACAAGATGCAAAGTCTGCGTGATAGAAGAACTATCCATGATCTAGCTTTCTTATATAGAATATTAAATAATGAAATAGATTCTAACAACTTAATTAGTTACTTTGGATTTAATTGTAACTCATATATTTTGAGAAATCGTACGCAGTTACACAATTACCGCTACAACAGTAATCTGGGAATAAATTCACCAATTGCTAGAATATCTTCTTCTTTTAACAGAGTCAACACTGATCTGGACATTTTTTCCTGTATTTTCATGTATATTATATATATATATATATATCCTTCTGTAAGACATTTAATGTAACACATTTATTTTTTATGCTGTGTATTATCTACTTTACTTGTGTTGACCTGTAATTGGGACCGTCTATTAGGACGTTTGTGTTGGTTAACCCTCCTGAATAAATAAATAAATAAATAAATAAATAAATCTAACTTATCCCTAATTTTTATTCGTATTATGGCATATTCAGTATTCCAGTTAAGTTTTTTTGCATATGTGTACTAACGATGCGAATAGGAATAAATTGAGCTTCCCTCTGCTAAGCAAGTTTAATACAATCCAATGAACCTTCAAAATCTGAAATTATATTCTTTTTCTTCTTTCATGAGCAATAAGTTAAAACTAATAAAAGCAAAAATGATATGACCTCATTCAGGACAAATTCCAGGATGTGAGTTTAAGAAAGAAGACAAATATTTTCACAGTAAAAGATTTTCCAATTTAATCTAAATTTCCCGTATTAATACTGAGACAATGGTTCAATAGTTCCGAGTTTTCCTAGAACGAAAACTGACGCCAAAAAATTACTTATATCCCGAGAAATTGAGACATTTTTTATGTCAAATACCGGATTAAATAGTCAGATAAAGAAATGGATGGAATAAGAGAAATAATAAATGGATTGTAATCACAAAAAGATGGCATCGTATAGAAAAATATTTAAAGGATATATTTGTGAAAGCTTGGGTTATAAACGTCACAATCATGCCAACATTCTGGTTCAAAATATCACTAGGTCGTTTATTTTTCATGTTATTTTTAGAACACAGTGTGACCAATCTACAAATAATAGAAATACAAACATCACGCAACACCGTCTATGGAAGAATTGTTAAAGAAATATTCGAACAATGAAAAGGTGTTACTAGAATGCAAAGGTTTCTTGTACAATACAAAGGAATAAAGAATGTCCTTCATTTTAGTAATTGATATCCTTTTGACTAACATCCATTTAATATTGTTTGCAGACATGAAAGAGGTGTATAGAGTCATACTGTTTTTGACGTTAGTTTTTCATGTTCTATTTTGAAGTATTATAATGTTATCGAATATCTGCAGTCTACAGTACTAAAATGAGATTACATTGTAGTTTCTCTTTAATTTTTTTATAAATACGTGCAGTATCTACTCATTTTTAATGAAACTGATAACCATCACGGTCACTTTAAAAGAGCACGAGCGTTTTTTTAACCAGGAGGTTTTTGGCAGCAGCGAAACAGCGAAAGAAACTTTCGCTGTAAAATCTTTCGCATCTTCTGAACATATTTTATTTTAACAGAATTTTTTTAACAAAAGACAAAATTGTAAAGTAAAGTAAGGTAAAGTAAAGTAAAGTTTATTAAAGTTTGGATACATCAAGTACATAGCTTAAGTCAGAGAGAACAGTATATCTTAAAACTAGACAATATAAAATAGCTGCAACTAGCTAAACTAGCTATAAAAGTCTGCATTCAAGAACTCCTTGAGGTTATAGAAAGCCTTTTCAAGCAGATAACGTTTGATACAATTTTTAAATTGTGCAATTGATAATCTTTTAACATTATCCGGGAGTTTATTGTACAATAGTGACCCAATGTAGGTGGGTATATTTTTTGAAGCATTATAGTGAACCTTTGGTAATCTGATATCGGTTTTGTTTCTTAGCTCATAGTTATGTATTTCTGAGTTTTTCGTAAATTTATCAATATTTGTTTTCATGTAGGTTAAGATATTTAGAATATATATACATGGCATTGTTAAGATTTTTTGGGCTCTGAATAAATCGGCGCATGATGCTCTATAGTGACTGTTTGTTAAGATACGAATTGCTTTTTTCTGGAGTTTGAAAATTCTTAGCCACTCAACACAGTTACCCCCATAGGATTATTCCATAAGTTATTGTTGAGTGGATGTAGCTATAATATAATATTTTGGCAGTTGACATAAAAACGGACCTGCAGGTTTTTTTAAGCCTAAATAGATATGTGTTTAATTTATTAGCAACCATGTTTACATAAGATTGCCACAAAAGTTGGGCATCTAGGCAAAAACCTAAAAATTTTACATTATTGGTCACATAATGCTCCAGATTAGCAACGTGGCGGTTACGACTAAACACAATATTTTGGGTTTTACCTTCGTTTAAACATAATTTGTTAAAATTGAACCAATTCGCGGCTTTCAATTGAGTTCTGTTGACAATATCATCAATTTCTTGATGCAGTGCGGCACTGTTCACAGAAGTGGTATCATCTGCGAACAGAAATGGTGTCGCGCTGGTAAACTGAGGCATGTCATTGTTGAAGTTAAGAAATAGCACAGGAGCCAGGACTGCTCCCTGTGGTACACCTAATGTATTTTCCCGCGCAGATGATAACACTCCGCCACAAAGTAAATACTGCGTTCTATCAGAGAGATAGCTCTGAATTTTCAGGGCTAGTCCCCTTATGCCAAATATTGTTTCAAGCTTTGAACGTAATAAGCTAGGTGAGACACAATCAAAAGCTTTAGTGAGGATGACCTCACTAAAGCCTCCTTATATGAATAAGGAGGCTGCTGTGATCGGTCTAGGCAAGAGATGGTGCCACCAATATCAAATCAATGTTGTTTTTTGTAGATACTAAACTTCAAAGGACTACTGTAAAAATTTCAGCTGCGTCAATTAGTGTGTTTGACAGTCACTGAAAGCAAAGAACTTTTGCATTTTTACAAAAATGAATAAAATCTAATATCGTGCAGTGATTAGATACTTGTTTTTGAAATAGAAAACGAACCTTGAGATCAACACCGAATTGAACGACGTTTATGGGGACTCTGCACCGTCTATATCTACAATTAAATATTGGACAGATAAATTTAAACGCAGTCATAAGAGCATTTTTGTTGATGAACGTCCAGGCCGTCCAAAAGAGGTCACCACGCCAGAAATGGTCGATAAAATCCCAAGAATGATAATCGACGATCGACAAGTAACTAAGCGCGAGATAACTGTGGCAGCGGCATCTCAACCGAATGGGTGCTCAACATTTTGCATGAATATTTGGGAATGAGGAAGCTCTTTGCCAGATGGGTGCCGCAGTTGCTTTCAGTCGACAACAAACGCGATCGTCTGACCATTTCAAAGGATTTTTTGGCGATGTTCAACCGCATTAAGATGGACTTTTTGCACCGTTTCGTAACCGTGGACGAAACATGAATCCATCACAACACACCAGGACCAAGGAATAGTCGAAACAGTGGACTGATCCTGGCGAATCGAAGCCGAGAAAGGCCAAGGTGAATCTGTCGGCCAACAAAGTCATGGCCACAGTTTTTTAGGATGCGCACGGTACCAATCACATCGACTACCTGGAAAAAGGTAAAACGGTCATGGGCGTATCTTATGCCGAGCTGTTGGATCAATTCGACGCCGATTTGAATCAAAAGTGACCGCGTTTGGTGAAGAAAAAAGTGCTGTTCGATCAGGCCAACGCACCGATCCTCAAGTGCGCAGTCGCGCAAAAACTCAAGAACTGCGCTACGAATTGGTTCCTCATCCACCATATTCGCCCCCCTGCCACTATTATTTATTTCCAAACTTGAAGAAATAGCTCGGAGGTAAAAGATTTGGGCCGAATGAGGAGGTCATTGCTGAAACAGAGGCCTATTTTGAGGACTTCGAAAAATAAAATGATTCGGAGGGCATCGAAAAATTGGAGAATCGTTGAACGAAGTATATAGTTCTAAAAGGGAAGCTATATTGAGAAATAATTTTAGTTTCGCCGAAAAATTTGTTATTTCTTGCCTAGGCCGATTACTTTTCAGACGTCCCTCGTAGCAGTTTAACATGGTTTTTTTATTAAACCTATCTAAATTTGATTTCATAGAATGTCTGTAACACTAGATATTTGGAAAATAAAATATGACGTTTTCGTCAAAATACAAATAGCCGTGGAAATAAGGTATCAGTCCACGGGTACCACCTCACGCGATCTACCTGGGGTTCGTTCCAGTTCGTATTAGTAAAAGCTAAAACGCTACCAGTAATCCAAGGAACGAAAGTCCAGCCAGATCGTCTCACAACCAAGTTACTGGGTATGCTCCAGTCCGTACCTATTAAAAATAGCTATCACATTGCCATTAATCCCTGGAACAGATGCCAACTACACTCAGAAATATGTTTTATTGTAAACACCACTGCACAGCTACTACTCGGTATCAAATAAAAGCCCATTCCGCTATCTCCATGCGGTCAGTCTGTCTAAAAGAACTCACGCCGGTTTTAGCCAAGAACTCAGCAGGCTTGCTAATAAACATTCAAAAATTCGCTTAACATTTAGAATAGACAGCCTGTAGATATAAATTTGTGTATTGATTGTATCATTTTTCTTAAGTATTTCTGTAAATCAATAACTAGGAAAATAAGTAGGGAATACATATTTCATATTGAAACTAAAAATATTGAATAGAGAGTGGAGATGCAACTGGAACTAGCAGTGGAATGTTCACATCAAGAACAAACTCAAGTCATACATCATAGAACACCTGAAGATAAAACTTCCATCTCATATCATATATTCTCCAACTTTAATTCATATAATTGAAAACTTGCCACCCATACATCAGAACAGACAACATACATAAACGTACATCATGACTTGCAACTATATTTCATATGTTCAACGATAAAAAAAAGACTAATAGCCAAGATAAATTAAAGAAATTCCTCTAGGCTCTTTTCAAAAAATTTGCGGACTAGAGTCATAAAAATTTATTAATAAGAAATTAATTTCCAATAAAATTATGGTGCTATAGGGTGCGGTTTACCAGAAAATATACTATAGCATAACAGTGAGGAAGGCGACTATACAAGAGGTCTTCAGGTCAGTTTTATAATAATTTATCATTATTGACAAAATACCAATTCTACAAATATAAGATTCGGGTTTTTTTAAAACATTTTTCAGAACTTGTATTATTACAATCTAGTCTTAATAAACTAATAACCAATTTGGGCTATCTTAAATTACTAAATGTATACTTAAGACTAAGAGGTCACTTTAATGTTTCCAGTTTCTGTTAAAATTATTTCACACATTTTTCTTGTGCACTTACACATGCACTGTCTGTGCTTTTTACACAATGACTTAAACTAGTTCGAAGGGTTTTTATCTCTTAAGTGTGCGCATTATGTTCGTGTTGTCTAGGAGCTGGATAGCCTCGGCTGTCCCATGATTGTGGAGCCTTTCTTCGTGTCTCTAATTCTCTGGATAACGCTAGTTACAGATTCCAATTCCAGGTCCTTAGCACAATGTTGTTCTTATTTCGTGTGTGGTGTATATCTATATGTGAGTGTGTATTAAAGCTATGTCAGTGTTTTTTTGTGTATAGGATGGAATTATAAATGTATATGCATGGGAGAGGAAGGATTCTGAGTTTTTTAAATAAAGGTCTACAATGGTCTATAATTCTTATTGCTCTCTTTTACAGTACAAAAAATTTATCTGTATCTATGCTTGATCTCCATAGGATGATGCCATAATTTATGTGAGCATGGAAAAGAGCAAAGTAAGCCATTCTTGCTGCTTCTTTCGTAATTACTTTGCTAATTCTCCATAACGCGACGATAGCTCTCGATAATTTTGTACATAGCTGGTTTATGTGTTCTTTCCAAGTTATTCTTGCATCTATATGTACCCCTAAAAATTGCACTGTCTTCTTCTGCAATCTCAATATGTTTATTTGTGATTATGAGATGCTTTGTTTTTTCAGTGTTTAACAACAGCTTGTTAGCGTTAAACCACTCCGTTGCTAGATTTAGACCCGTGTTTCTTAGGGCAATTAAGAAATTCAGCTCTTCTGTTGAGCATAAAAAGTTTTTGTCATCCGCAAATGATACAGTTTCGAAACCTACATATTTAGGAAGATCATTCATGTATGCAACAAACAATGTAGGCCCTAATACTGAACCTTGTGGGATTCCTATTTGCACATTAATTAGTTCAGAAAATATTCCTCCAGAATACACACATTGTTTCCTATTATTTAGATAAGATCTCGGAAGTTCCAGCGCTGGTCCTTTAATTCATATGTCTTCCAACTTGCTTAAAAGTATTTCAAAGTCAACACATTGAAATGCTTTTGCCAGGTCACAAAATGATAGTGATATAATTTTTTTTTTCATTTAAATTTTTATAAATAAATTCAAATGCTTTAATTCACGCATCTGTAGTGCTTTTGTTTTCCTGGAAACCAAACTGTGCAGGTGTTATGATTTTATGTTTGTTTAAGAAATCAATAAGTCTATTTTTTATTATGTTTTCAAACACTTGGAGACCGTGGCAAGAGAAAAGGAAGCAGAGGAAGACCACCTACTTGCTAGATCGATAGCATTAACCCGTAGTTGACCAAAATATACACATCCAACCAAGTGGGGTGTAGTTTACCCTATGCTTTTCTCATTTAATATCAATTAAAATAAGGTAAAATTTATACAGTTAGATGCTGTCATGACTATAGAACAATATTACAAAAAAAAAAAATTTCTAAGTAATTATTGAATGCTTTTTTAATAATTTTTTCAATAAAAGTCAAAATCACGCCAATTTCTTTCCTAAATTGCATCATACTTCTAGTTGCGTCTCGTGTTGACTGACAATATTGCATTTTTCGTTCACACCAACTCTCACACATACTAAGTTAGCTAGCTCTCTGATTGGTCTATGTATTTTGGTGGGGGAGACAATTTCTTTCTCATTTCTCAAGCAAAGCTTGAATTTTTAATGATTATTTGAACGTTTATTTATTTATAATTCGTTCGAAATGCGCTGTTTCCAAATATAATTTAGACATATTTTTTGTAAATGGTGTTTTTGATTTTTTTGTCGATTAAAAATTAAATTATTGTTAAATATTAACTAATTCATAAATATTGTCAATAGATACATCATTGCCACTATTAATATACTGGGGTATGACACACCCCATTTGGTCAAGCTTGGGTTAAGCGAATAGTTACAAACTGATTGAAGAAAGCACAGGACCGTAAAAACTAGATTTGCCTAAGGGAGACCTATATCCAAGAATGAATAATAATATGCCAGATCAGGGGTTCTTAAACTATAGGTCGCAAAGCAAATTCTGTGGGTCGAGGAGAAAAATTTTAAATTCTGGAAATAATATTTCATCTATAAAATGAACTTTCAAAATTTATGCAGAGCTCAGGTTCCCACTAACAATATTCGTCATCATCATTGGCGCGATAACCCAAGTTGAGACTACGCTCCTCTTTCCAGGTTTCATTAGTATCTTTTCAATCTATCCAGGAGTAATATGGTCAGTATAACTTTCATTTCTTGGCGTACCTAGAAATACACCTACAATTTATAGTCGGTTACGAACGGCTAAGCAGGACCTGTAATTTGTATAAATATTTTTACAGAAATTATTTGACATAATAAAGTGTTGAACTCACGTCCGTGCCCTTGCTTAGCGGATAAACAACAGATACAAGCAGTTTAACGCTTGCAGCCACAGGCTTGCTTCATTAACAATATTAACATAGTACTAATTTTCCTTTACTAAAATGTATTATACAATTTAAATTTTATTATTCAACTTAATTCATTTCCTGATTTTTTTTTAGCTTTATACGAATTGATCTTTATTATCCTGGATAGTAAGTGGTAAAATCCATATGATCCAAATTTTGTTTTTTTTTTTTTGTGTTAACTTGTTTACCACCTCGGGTCGCGACATGAACGATGTTCCCTAATTTGGGTCGTGGTTTAAAATGTTTAAGAACCCCTGGGCCAGAAGATGATATTATAAGTTACCCAGTCTAACCTAACCTTACTAAACTTAATTCCATCTAAATAGACCAAGTAAGATTTGCAGGTCAGCTGAAATATAATCATGAAAAACTGCTAAATAGCGGTAACACTCCTCTATCTGAAGACAGTGATGCAGATGTACAAAACAACATCATAATTAAGCCTTGGTATTTTGGTCTTTAGCAAGGACGTCACGAAATACTCTGATACCCATCATTGAGCAGAAATGTGGTACAGGCAGATCGCACGTTTAGCAACTAAATAATCAACTTCGATTATAAATACCCCCACCCCCGCAATCATCTTATCAAGGATAGCAGTTTTTATCAAATGGTCACCCTAGCTTTGACTGTACTAGGTATTGCGCAATGCGCGCAGTTAGCGATTTTATTTATCAAAACTCCAAAATTTATATCTTTACATTATGAATACAAAAATATCCTGACATTGCTACATTTCAACAAAAATAATAATTTATTCATCAAATTAATTTGTATTAAAAAAATAAATTGCATTACATTAATCTGGGTCATATAGTATGTATTTTCATCATGATTTTTAAATAAACAACACAATTTGTCACTCATAAATAATTTCCCTACAAATTTAAATAACTAATTCAACAAACAATCCCAAAATCAAAGGTACAAAAAGAAAATATTTAAATTTTATATTTATATTTAATTTAAAATTCAGAAAAAGAAAACAAAAATTCAAACCTTCTGAGGTAGAAATTGATGGAAAATGAACCGAAAATCAAATATCAAACGAAATGTATAGATATCTGATAAATCAGTAAACAAAGATACGAAAAGTAGAAATAGGGAACAAAAGAAAATTTAGAAAAAAGGAATGTTCGTATTCAAAGGTTGGTAGGAAGCCACGTAAGATGTTCAGTGATGTAGGGACTTTTTGGTTTGGTAGGTTATCATCAATAGAAAACCCTTTTAGAGAATCTGCAAAAAAAATATGCATCGCTTAACAATATATTATTTCTAAAGTAGATTTTTACGAAACAGAAATGAAAAACTTTCTATTTTAGAAATTTTATTGATATTAAAACAAAATAAATGAGTAAATATTTTAAACAAAGCGTTCAGATAGAACAATAGGCTATGCAGGGGCGCCGTTGATATGTAAGGCGTCTCTTTATAAATTATGTTATGCCTCCCCCCTGATTTTTTAGGGTTTTGTAGGTATGACCAAAAAACCCTTATACCGACATTTTGTCGTTTATCTGTCCGGTATAAATTATAGCCAAACGGCTAAACCTAGAGAGTTGAAATTTGGCATGCTTATACAACTCTTTGACCCGCACATAGGAAAAATACTAAAACATCTAAAAAACATATCCCCGTAAAAATATAAACAAATATCTGACCATCGAAAAAATATATGTTTTTTAAATATCTGCCCATCGAAAAAATATATGTTAAATAAATGATAACAGGTCCTAGGTCTATGAATTCTTTGACTTGTGATATTGTCTGGGCGTCTATTTTAAGTGAAGTTGTTACATCGCCGGTTTTTCTGCCAAAAAGTTTCATACTTTAATTTCGCTTATTGAATCTGACACATAAACGCGCTTACCATTTTTTATTTTTTTTTAAATTTAAATAATTATTGGTGGTCTCAGCTACTAGGGCTATTGGCCACCAGGATACATAATGGTTTACATGCATATATTTGTACAAATGAGTTATTTTAAGTTAAATTTTTGATTTGATGTTGATGTCCTTAAGGTATTGAATGACTCTGTCTTCTATATCGGTGTTATTGGCTAGCAGGTCCTTGAGAGTTGCTGGTAGGGAATTATTTGCTCTCTGTAGTTGGTACTCTTACTAATCTAGAAGGATGTGTTCTACGGTTAGGCGAGTGTTACATGTACTGCATTATGGCGGGTCGGTTCTTTGGAATATATATACGTACATGGTGTGCCCAAGTCTCAGTCTTGTTAATATCACTTGCTCTCTTCTGTTAGTGCGAGAGGACCATTTACCTACACTATCTTTTATTTGTTGTAAGTGATTATTTTGGTTATTTTGCCATGCTACTTTCCACTTTTCTTCGAGTTTTCTTCGGATGTAGTTCTTTAGGTCATAGCTTGATATGGGTATGTCCATGATTTCTTCACTTATGGCTTCTTTAGCTA
Organism: Liopterus haemorrhoidalis; assembly: GCA_963971575.1. Lineage (NCBI taxonomy): Eukaryota > Metazoa > Arthropoda > Insecta > Coleoptera > Dytiscidae > Liopterus > Liopterus haemorrhoidalis. Next base: position 33,760,227 of record OZ020621.1, read on the forward strand.
GATGGTCAGCTTGTTCATTACCTTCGATTACTATATGTGAAGGTATCCACATACGGATGAGTTTCTTGCCGTCGTGAATAGCTTCATGCATCGTCTCTTTGATTTTCGCAGCCACTGGATTGGCGGTACGTTCTTGTTGGATGGATTGAATTGCGCTTGCCTTTGTCATCTTGATGAGTTTATCAGAATACCAAATTTTTACGTCTATCTTTTTAAGACAAACGCTCCTCCAGTTTGATTATATATTCTGGACGCATCATCTTCATATATACTAGGTTTACAATAAATCTGATAAAGATGGAAACAACTGCTCATTAAGAAATGAGATTGTTTTAAGTTGCATGACGATCAGACAGACTTTCAAATGTAATTGGCCCATAAAAACGAACAAGTTTACGATATACCGTTCCCGAGTTTAATTTCTTTAACATTACCCTATAAAAATATTACATTTTTTGAATTAAAATTTTAATAAAATAGTGCTTTGAAATCAGGTGGTCGTCTTTGGCATTATATTTTAAATAAGATACTTTATCTATATTTTGTGGGTTATAAAGTATCCTGTATTATCATATTTGAGTTATAGATTTCGATGTGACATACACAGTGCATTATCTACTTTGCAATAAAACCACATTATTCATACTAACTATCTACCTCCATAAACATGTACCAGATCCCGCCAACGTAGCTATTTATTACTAGCCCGCAATGTCACCAATCAATAAGCCAAGACGCTAAATATACGAATGTATGTTATTTTAAATATATACGAGGTCTGTACAAAAAGTATCGCGAATTGTGTTTTTTCAAAAATTATTTATTTATTCACGAATATCTATTTTGTGCCCTTCAAAGTAATCCCCACCAGATATTATACACTTGTGCCAACGTTTTTTCCAATCCTCGAAGCACTTGAAAAAATCATTTTTTGTGATCTTGTTCAGCTCCTCCTTCGATGCCGTCCTTACCTCCTCACTCGTAGCGTAGCGTCGTCCTTTCATGGGCCTCTTCAGTTTCGGGAAAAAGAAAAAGTTACAGGGTACGAGATTCAAAACTCAAGATCTGGAAATACGGTGGCTGCGGTATTATCAGTGTGTTGTTTTTGGCCACAAATTCGCGCACAAGCAACGATGTGTGGGCAGGGGCGGTAAAAATCGAATGGCACGAGCCAATCGATATGTTTAGTTCCTCAGCAACTTCTCTAACGGTGATTCGACGATTGGAAAATACTATTTTCTTCACTTCATCAATATTTTCGTCTGTTGTTGACGTGCTCGGGCGTCCGGCACGCTCTTTGTCGTTCACATCTTCTCGGCCCTCTGAGAACATTTTGTACCACCGATAAACGTTGCTTCGGTCTAAGGTAGCTTCACCATATGCCACAGTCAACATTCGGAATGCGGCGGCGCACTTAATTTTGTTTTTCACACAAAATTTGATACAGATTCTTTGATCCATTTTTTGGTATAGGCAAAAATCGAAGACTAGCCAAAACACGTGCAAGTAAAGCAACTGTCAAAAATTAACTGAACATTCAAAATGGCCGAACTTGTCGGCATAAGTGAGAGACATGAGTACCAACATAACGCCACAAAAAAATCTAAAATCGAATATACGTAACCCGCGGAAATTCAAAATTCGATATTTTTGGACAGACCTCGTATATTTGTTCATATTTTAACAAATAGTCTTTTCCCATAAAGAAGAGACCTATAAATTTGGGTACTGGTAAACTATCAAGATGACAATAGTGTGTGTGTCGGGACCCTCTTGTCAGAGGGTTTTGAAACTTATACCGGGGTCAAACAAGAAGATGTCACCTAACCTCTGCTGTGTAACTTCATGTTGAAGATGATTCCACGAAAAGACCAAGTAACTAACCACTTTGGTCTAAAATTCTTCCAATCCAATTTTCAATACATTAATCAATCTTGTAGAATGAGAGAGACATCTATCTTGCTGTAAAATACGTTTTCTGCGTTAAATAAAATTTTCCATTTTATCCCATAAATATTTTTCTAGCTTAGAAACGCTGTTGAATAACATTACAATTGAAACAATTTTCTTTTCTTTTTTATGCCTTCTCTTTCTATAGATTGGCAATCATAAGGCCTATTTAGACTTTGAAGACCGCGGATCGAAATAAATCTCGATAAACATCCATACCACTGGCGTAGATTTTCCATCCATAAAGTTCTTGGTCAGCTTACAGTTTTCAAGATGTTACAATTTTTTTATTCTGAATGATAAGAATAACTTCTCGCTCCTTCTCCATTTCCAGTAAAACCTCTTCATTTGTGATCTTGTCCATCCATGAGATCTTAAACTTTCGTCGATACACTCATATTTAAAAAGCTTCTAAGTTTTAATGTATTCTTAATTTAAAGTCCAATTTCCATTCTATATAATAGAATAAAGAACACGTAGCATCGAACAATTCTCATACTAAGTTGTAGATCAAGGTCTCAACTCGTTAAAAGACGTTTCATTCTCATAAACGCATGTCACCAACTCTTTTAATGTTCGTGTTTCCTGTCGATATTCCAAACTATGATTTATCCAAGAGCCAAGATATTGTCACGGGGTGAAGTCAAGAACGGAATATTTTCTATAAAATTTATTATATTATATTAATTTACATCAGAATACAATTGTTGGTCAAAATGGCTGCTGGTGTTGTCCGTTAAAAGCTGATGTAAGTCTCGTCTTTGCCCCGGCTTCTCCAGGATCAGTCGAAGCACCCCAGTTATCCGCACCAGGCGAACACGTGGAGAAGCCCTGTACACAACACTCACATCTCGTCTTGGCGACTTCAACAGCTGGGCTGGTCCTTGGACAGCATGCTCACAAGAATGACTACAACTTGACTACCAAGAATGACTAACCACGACTCTATTCCCTAAGATCATTTTATAACTGTTAACCAGGACACTATGACGTCAGGTCCTACCTCAATTGTTTTGGAAACATTATTCATTTGTTTAATTGTTGGCAGCAATAAAGACCATAGCCATCACAATTGAATAATGTTTATCAACACATTAGAATGTAGTTCAAAACTTATGTTGGTAAACACGCAATACTCTGCACATTCTATAATTCCCAAAATCATACGTCAGCAACCTTGACCTACACAGCCTAAAGGCTGCTCAAAGAATTGAGACATTAGAACAAAATTATACCATAATTGTGAGATTATGACTCCCCGACGGGAAATCGAACCCCGGTCTCCCACGTGACAGGTGGGGATACTGACCACTATATTATTGTCACAATTATACCATAATTGTGACAATATTTCTACTAAGAGAGTGCCTCTATGTAGTTACTATTTACAATTAGATTTTGTTCTGACCATTTTGTCTAGCTTAAGTTCATATAAAGGCAATATTCTTTGCTAAAAGTGTGAATGAATAAGAATTTGAAAGTTATCTGCCAAAAGTACAACGTCGTCAGCGTATCTAATGTTGTTAATATCCTTTCCATTAACCATTATACCTACTGTTTCTTCACGTTATGCTTCCTTGAATATTGCCTCCGAGTTAAGGTTGAATAACAACGGAGATAGTGTACATCCTTGTCTTACACCTCTGAGAATGTTAACTTCGTTCGCTAGCGAGTTTTCAATTTTGACGGCATTCTTTCGACCCAGTAGAGATAAGCTATTATAATTATGTAATTTTTTCAAACTATATGGGCCAATAATTTTGTGAAAAGTAACTCTCTTCAAACCGTCAAGTTTCTCTTGATATGATAAAAATAGGAACTATGCCTAAAACTAATTATAAGAAAGGCAGACCTTCATCCCTAAATATGCAAATCTAATTATACCTATTTGTTTTTTTTTTTCCACTATACATATATAATTAGAAATGGTCTAGAAATGGAGACCTTAACTCTCTCTGCCCTTTGGGTCTATGTAGGCGTTTGGGAACCTATTATTATTTATTTATTATACATAATTATTATAAATTCGATCAGGATTCACGCTGTTTTCTTGTAGTCATATGTAAAAATAAGGTGATAATAATTTTAATATCTAAAGCACTTTAAATTTATTAATAACAAAAATCTTATAGTAAATAGGTTATGAATTAAACATTGTCATATGTATGCATATCCGGATGTATCCTACTGAAAAATACAAACATCTTGTTGTAAACCCTAAAAAACCTTTAAATTTACTTAACATTACGATCACAAACAAGTATTCGGATCTGTAAATACTGGTAGAGAGAATCCGAAACATGTTGTTCTGTTGTCGTGTCATGTTTAGACGGGCTAGTAAGAAGAAGCTTGTCATACAGACCACGTAAGACGTTCATTGAGGAGGAAAGGGTACTTTAGCAAGGACGATACAAAGAGGTGAAAGGGGAAACCTGTATCGTCCTGCTGTGACATTCCATACAAACTCGAAATTCCAACCTTCAACCACTAAACCTGAGTTACAAAACATAGCAATGCTTTTACGACTTTAACTTTGAACGTTGCGTCGCTGAAAAATGTTGATGATGAGATTTTCGCACTGATCTCACCACAAGGATTTACTGTGATTAGGTTATATTTCAGTTTGGGGATAGAATTTGTGGACGTTTTGTTACGGATATTTATCTTGACGGAAGTTGTTTAGTTAATGACTAAATAGAGGTTTTTTACAGTGAAATTAACCCAGAAAATATTTTATACAACTTTTTCTAATCATATTAACGATACCACAGAAATAATAATAGGTTTTCAAAGCTTAAGTGGTGTAGATAAGGACGGATAAGGTAAGTTTTCTGTTTCTAGGAATTATATAGAAGCTACGTGGTGAGCGTGCCAGTTTGACGAGTCTTTCTAAAAAATGGAGGGATCAGTTGAGAGATCAGGATTGATAGTTACAGTTTGTTCTCCTTTTACGAATGTTTTTAATACGCAAATTTATTCCAGCGCAAATGATATATTAGGGAAAGTTTACAGTTCATGTAACATCAGGAATGCCACATGGTTTCCACAGGGGGCCACTGTTATTTTGTTATTACGAAGAAAATTTAAAATCCTACAAGTTGCAAAGTCTGCGTGATAGATGAATTGTCCATGCATCTAGCTTTCTTATATAGAATATTAAATAATGAAATAGATTCTATCAACTTAATTCCCTACTCTGAATTTAATTGTTATCCCTATGTTTTGAGAAATCGTATGCTGTTGCACAATCACCTCTACAACAATAATCTGGGGATAAATTCACCAATTGCTAGAATATTTCTTCTTTTAACAAAGTCGTGATATATTAGGGAATGTTTACAGTTCATGTAACATCAGGCGTGCCACAGGGTTCCCACCGGGGGCTACTGTTATTTTCCATATTTATTAGTGATATCGGCACATGTTTCAAATATTCGAAACATATATTGTATGCTGACGACTTAAAGTTATTTAAATGTATCACTAAGTACGAACATTGTTAAGAACTTCAGGACTTGAACAGACTTGTTGATTTCTGTACTATTAATAAACTAACACTAAATCCAAATAAGTACAAGGTTATAACATTCACAAAAAACTTTAATTTTCTAAAATACAATTACAATTTAAATAATTTGCCACTGCAACCAGTATCAGAAATTAAGGACCTTGGAATCATCGTGGACTAGGGTTGTACATCGAAGGCAAAACATCGATGTTAACATCGGCGCCTTACTATCGATGTTGAAAAAACATCGAAGGAAAAACATCGATGTATCGGAAATATCGATGTTTTATTAATATTAAAAAAAAGCTATTTATTTATATTATATAGATTTTATTTAATAATGTAAAGATAAAATACGAAAAAAGTAAGACATAATACACAAAAAGCATTTATTAGATTTTGAAATAGAAATATTCCTTTTTAATAGTAATTAATTTCACATTCATATTATTATACCCAATATAATAATCCTAATTTGTACCTACAGTCTATTCCAAACGATTAGGCCAAACGACTAACGACTAACTGCAATTTTCATTTTTGTAATTTGTCATTAGATATATTTTTTTATATATTGAAGTTGACTTTTCCTGAACAAAATGATCAAAAGCTTCAACCAATCGGTAAAAGTAACTAGAATTGAAAATCTAGTTCCGCCTAAACCAAAGGAACAGACCTTACTATTTTTACATTTCTAAAATGAAATATTGGATTTTATTACAATACTAATATAGTAATCTTAATGTTAATTTTATATTATTTAACATAAAAATGACACTGTCATATACAATTATTTTTATACTTTTTAAAGTTGAAATAAAGTCTGTTCCTTTAGTTTAGGCGGAACTAGATTTTCAATTCTAGTTACTTTTACCGATTAATTGAAGCTTTTGATCAGTTTGTTCAGGAAAAGCCAACTTCATTATATAAAAAAATTGCTATAGACAACTTACAAAAATCCAGGGATTGGAGGAATAACAACTGGGAAAGTGTCAACAAGACTCAAAAAGAAAAAGTGTGTTGGCGTCGTTGGTCGTTCGCATTGTTTGCAAAAATTAGAAGTTTCTTCTTATTTTTTTGTATTCCGCCAGCTGCTAAGAAGAATAAAAACTAACACTATTATTATTGTTATATCACAATAGATGGCACTTATATTTTGTGTACTAATTTTAATAAAAATTAAGTTTCTAAATTTCAAAGTTTAAACATCGACATCGGTAGTAGACATCGATGTTTTATCGATACTATCGCCAGCTGACCATCGATGGTAAAACATCGATGTTTTCGATACATCGATGTTTTTTTCCCATCCCTATCGTGGACTCTAAATTAATTTTTGATCAACACATTAATTAAACTGATTTTTTTTATTAAAAAGCCTATTACACTATATATGAGTATTTGATGGACAATTGGATATATTGAAGAATTGAAAAATTTCAAGAGAAATATATAGACAAATTTTCGACAGCCACCTGCATTTTCGCTCGTACGAAGAAAATTTAAAATCCTACAAGATGCAAAGTCTGCGTGATAGAATAACTGTCCATGATCTTGCTTTCTTATTTAAAATATTAAATAATAAAATAGATGTTATCAACTTAATTCCCTACTTTGAATTTAATTGTTATCCCTATGTTTTGAGAAATCGTATGCTGTTGCACAATCACAGCTACAACAGTAATCTGGGGATAAATTCACCAATTGCTAGAATATTTCTTCTTTTAACAAAGTCGACACTAGATATTTGGACATTTTTTCCTGTTCATTACACTATTTTAAAAAACATGATTATATTTAACTTATATGTACATATATATTTTTCTGTAAGACATTTAACGTAATACATTTATTTTTTGTACTTTTTATTATTTGCTTTACTTGTGTTAACCTGTAACTGGGACCGCCATTAGGACGATTCTGTTGGTTAACCCACCTAAATAAATAAATTAATGTGTAATTATAAATTTAATCGTACGCAATTCTAACCACTTAATTGTGTCACCCGAGTAAAATGTCGCAGTACCCGAGAGTCAAATCCAACTAAGTGTTTAATCCGGCTAAGATACCACCAAAGACAATCCGAAGGCAACACAGATAAATGAATCGGCTATACGTACCATCTGTAGCAAAATCAATAAAATAAAGCTAATTACAATGCTGGAAGAGCTGAAAGTGCTGCAATGTTAATAAAAGTAGAGCCTAGTCCATAGCATAAACGCATCATCATCACTGCTTTATAGTTCTAGAAGGAGTTTAGTATCTCTCTCGACCAGCTCCTCTCTATTCCTGGCCTTATCTTCCCAATTGACCACCTTGAGTGCACTCAGATAGCCTATGACTTTGTTGATCCATCTATTCTTAGTTCCTCCTAGAGAACGTTTATTTCTGGGCCTGCTTTGGATGATCTTTATAAATTGTTTACATAAATATATTGCATGGCATAAGGATGAATGCATGTAGTCATTGTTCTGTTTATTATAAACAGAAGAGTTGTATTCTTTTGATGCATCTTTATGCCCACGCAACGAGTTTATGTAATGGATCTATTATAAACCAGGCTTAAAGTCTGGTTTATAATAGATGCATTACATAAACACGTTGCAAGGGCTTGAAGATGAATCAATGTAGTAATATTGCTTACTATAAACAGATTGTACTGTTATAAACTGAACAATGGCACTCCTTTTATTCATCTATATTCCCATTCAATGCTCTTGTGCTATGGATCTATTATAAACGAGGTTTGAGGCCTAAAGAAATAGACAACTATCAGTTAAAAAGTAACAAGCAAAGTTGTTCACAATCCAAGAGAAAACATTTTTCTGTTCAAGTTATATATTTCAATGCAAAGGCTAAGCCGTCGTTTAACAGATTTGGATATTTTTTATTTTTACGATACTATTCTTCTTCTTATTTTTATTTTGGCAATCATCAAGGCTATTTTTACTTTGGAAACCGTGGCTCGAAATAAATCTCTAGATGAACATCTATACTAGTGGCGTAGATTTGCCAACCACGAAATTCTTCGTCGGTTTACACTTCGCTTGCCCAAAATTTTTCGTCCTGCAAGATTAGTTGCAAGATAGTAGTAATTCGTAGTTTTGCCCTCCTATGATATGTCCAAGATAATGTAATTTTATTTTCAGAAAGGTAAGAATAAGTTCCCGTTCATTCTCCATTCTCAGGCGCAAATAGCCATCGTAGCTGTGCGCCAATAATTTTAACTAACTAAATAACTGCTGCAATCTCAGTAAAACTTCTTAATTTGTCCATCTATCCATCAGATTTTCAACATACGTCGATACACCCACATAAAAATATCCAGTTTCTTGATTTTAAGTCTAAGTTTTTATTTCATATGACAGAATAGAGAATACGCAGTACTGGACATTTTACATTCTATAAGATCATTATGTCTGTATAACATTACGATACTATAAGATCTGTTACTTTTATTGAGCGATATGGCATAACGCAATGACTATTATGAAGGAATGGGTCACGTAATAGAAGAACTTACTGTATTAGCATACAAGAAAAATGGAAATGTCCGGCACTCAATAGATCAAACTGTGACTGAAACACATGTGAATGAAACCAAAGTAAGGGATCAAATCGGCTCACAGTGCCTAAGAAGAGAAAGGTGGGGGTCAGAGGAAAAAGAGACAGATACATAGAGTCAGAGAGAGAGATGCATGAAAAGACCTGATACTTGTCCTCTCAGAGCAAGATGGAGAATAAGTATAAATAAGACGAAAAGTCAACTCGCCTAAGAGTGCTCAAGTCGAGAAAAGGAAATTCATAGACCTTTTAACTTTCACCTTTTTTTATTTATGGATATTTAAATATTTTTGTTAAACCCTCAAGATTTACCGTGCCTCTGTGGTACGGTAGTTGTCTACGAAGAAAAGAGGCTCGGGTTCAAGTACCGGACACCACTTCAGAATTCATCTTATACTGTGCATACAACTTTGGTCTCCGTTGGACTCGTTCATGTCTTCACTAATATGACCACTATGAAGAACGCGACATGTTTGAGTGGTATATAACATTTGTATTAGTTTGATAATGTTGTCCGACAAGCCTAGGTGTTCGAGTGTTTGCCAGATAGCTTGGAGTTAATCAAAAGCCTTTCCGAAGTCAATGAAGGTGAGATAAACCAGGGATTACCATTTATTGAACTATTCTATAATTATTCACAAGTTGATCTAATTTCACTGAACTATTTTCTTATCCTCGTAATTGGAAAATAAAATCAATGCGTCAAATAGTAAATGTGCTAAGAGTGTTTATCGAAGCAATGCAAATTCAAATCATCTATTGATCTGTATAAGTGCTGGCGTTACCATTATAAACCAGGGGTTAGAAATAACGCGTGGATCTGGGAAAAGGCATTCCATTCGGCATATGCCGTGCCGTGAGTGCGATAAGTATCATGATAGGAAACTTTTATTGACAAGCAGCACTGGAGTTTTCCGACTGCTCCGTCAGGATTAACGTTTGTGCCCGGGCATAAACATTGCGGATTCCGTAAGAAAAAGAACTGGAAAAATCAGAGGCGGTACTTATAACAAGGGTAAATACTCACACTTTTTTTAAATAAGTGGCAAACTGTGAAACTATAAAAATATATTGGATACATTTTTAAACGTATATTGTTTAGTGTATATTTGTTGGTAAATGATATGAAAATTCAGACTCAAAGTAATATTAAATAAAAAACTACAAATTACGATTCGTCTGTCCAAAGAATTTTTTTCACCACTTTCCACTTTCAATCCAATTGTGTTCATTGAAATTGTTTCACCGTGTTACTTTTACGAAGGAAGGGTTTTTGTAAAACAACTCAATCATGAAGATTTGGTTTCTGCAATTGATGCTACACAGTTCACGCAGAAATTACTCGATCTCAGCACAAAATTAAATTCTGAAGTGGTTTCTAGTGTCATTAATATTCTATTACGTTTATTTACTAATATAATTCATTGATCATCGGTGTTGAGGTGAGTCACAATGATTCAGGTCTCATTCAGTCTTCGAATGTGTCATAAACAGTAAAATTGGTAATATTTTGCGAAATTATATATATATTGAATCAGAAAATATGCTTCTTTGATATAAAGATTATTCAGAATTACTAAACGCAACTGGGAATAAAAACGCGAAATTCTAAGGCTGTAGGGTTCGATTTCCGGTGGGGCAGAATTTTCCTATTTATTCTCTTTCAGAGTTAACGTAGTTCCGCGGTAAGACACTTGCCTATGAAGTACTGGGACGTGGGTTCGAATTCTCCCTTTTTCTGTCGGATTTTTATCTTTTGATATTGTGCAGACAGCTCCGCAGTTGACTTAGTTTCAAGTATTTAATAGTTAACATAGTACCTGTATCTGTAGGTTATTGTATTGATAATAGGACCAAACGAATCTTCAAACTGACCACGTGGCTTTCATATATATAGTTGGAGGTCTAGAAATGAGAACTCACCTTTCCTGCTCTTATTCACCTATTTATGCATAGGGGAACCTGTTATTATTAATATTTTATCTTCTATAATATTAATATAAATGTTATATATTTATCAATATAAACTTAAAATGATAATAATAGTCATTCTAAATCCAGTTTACTTACGTTCATTTGCTCTTAAGCCCAATTTTAATTTGCCACAGTCCTTCAATCTAAAAGAGAAGTTGACTAACACTTGTATAGATAAATGTGCATCACGGATGATTCAGTCACAGCGAAAGGAGTTAAGATTGTTTTCATCTGTCTTTCATCCAAAGTGATCAGTGAACCAAGTAGAGTCAATTTCTACTTATGATAACATTGGAATTTATACGTATTGAGAATGCGAGCAATCTAGAAATGGGGTAATTATAATTTTAGTTCTTTTCGAATTTTCGTGGGGAGGGGATTTATCCCCCCTAATTCCCCCTATGCGTAAACCACTGGCTATATATTTATATATATACTTTAGTGGATCTTGACGTGTGATCTGGAAATAAATTTTTCAGTTGATCGATACAGGATAATTGTTTTATGCCGAGCTTGAATAGTTATCTGGTACGGATTATAAACTGAGCAAAATGTAGGAATGCTTTGTTAGTTAAAGGCAAAAATATTAATAACAAATCAGCTGTGGCCACCCTAAGACCGAAATACATCACAAAATATGTACTCAAACAAAATACTCTCTAATATAGAAATGATTTACCATTACCGGGAAAATATACGTATGACAAAATAAACACTTTTTGTATTACGTTCCTGTGGCCACCACAGGACTGACCGCCAAAATTCTTCCATTTTTAGATAACCGCATTTTACCAAAAGTTGTTTAACTGATGCCATTATTGTGAGAAGCTTAAAAATAAAGTTTCATAAAAATCCGTTTAGCCAAATTCCTTTTACATGTGTCTAAGGACCGACAGACATCATGCTAAAAATAGTAAAATCTTTATAATATTTGAACACACTTGTCGTCTACTGGACGTTCTGAAACGGAGACTTTGGCAGCTTTTTTTTTAACAATCCGTACTTTAGCCAGCGATCTATCCAAAATAATCGCAGCACAAAAAAAAAATATAAATAAATAAATAACACTGCACCACTATGACTCACTGGCTTCCTGTCTGAATTATAATAGATATAAAGAATATAGGTAATTCTTATTCCCATTGCATGAAACGTCACGACATTGATTATCTATTATTTGGCAAATTTTAAGGAATTTGTACTGCATTATATGCCGCTCTTGTAATATATCAGCCCTGTAATAGAACAGTCACTCAGCTGTATATTTGTATTTGATAATGGTTAAAACTTTTTCAACGACCAGTTGAACTATTGAGATTCGAGTGTCTTTATTAACATTTATTTGGGGAAAAAAACTATTATTGTACTGGCTTTTGCTATCTTCAGTAGCGTATCATTTCTAAGTAAAAGGTTTGTTTTAAAAAAATAATCCCAATTCACAATTCATATTCAAAGTGCAAAAGTGTAAATTCGCATTAAGACACCTTTATCAAAAAGAATATAACATGAAAGATTTATATGACACCAAAATTCACCACAACTGAAAGTTTTCAAGACTAAATTGATAAAGTTTTTTTGTCGTGGCTTTTTTCTAGAACAAAAAATTCGTTTTCTATAAGTTTTTTTAAATAAGGACGTCCACGAAAGTATTCAATTGGAAGAGAAACTTCACAAGATGCAATGTACAAACTGGAATCAGCTCAACAAATATAAACAAGAGTATCAGAATATTGTGAAGGTAGCTGAACTTTACATTAAAAAAAAAGTAAAACTGGAGGGAAAAGCAGAAGACAAATATAATAAAAATTTTCCAATATGATCTTCGTTTAATAAAATACTCAGTATTTGTTCTTCTTTTCACAAATAGATGTCTATATTTTCAAGTATTCATTACATTGTATTTTTAGTTACTGGACGTGTTTTTTCCCTGTTTTTTAAGTGTAACACAGTACGTCACTGTGTGTAGAAATTCACGAGTTGCTTGATGGAAAGCAGTCAGGTGGTGCATGTTGAACCCGGCCTGTATGTGGTACTTTCATTGCTTTTCTCTTCACTCACTCTTATTATGCATAAGATTTTTTTGTTCTTTTTTATTATTTTTTTATATACTTTGTAGTGATGTATGTCGGAATGTATGGTAGAAAAATAATTGACAGAATAGAGGAGGGATATTTTTCCCGTATTTTATTTCTTTCCCTCTTTTACCACAGCCGTTTCTTTAAATAAGACAGCGAATATTTTCTGTTTCAAATTTCGTAGGATAAAAGTATAAGAAAAAATTCACTTTAAAATTGTACAAAGGACTATATACTTCCGCATATAAGACATAAGCTAATAGAAAATGAGAGACAAACGATTACAGTGGATACAATGCGTGATGAAGCCGGAAGAATGAAGACAACTTTACTAAAAGGCAAATATCACACAATAAATGACAGAAAGGCATGCGAATTGAACTGTACATGAATGAAAAAGAACAAAATGATAAAGATATGGGAATGAAGAAAATTGCTTGTATCAGTAGAAAGGTCTGGTAAAGCAAAAAGGTAAAACCTGGATGTCTAGTATGGGATCCAATTTAGAAGATTCGAAAGAATGCTATTGAAAAAGTGCAACATAAATTCTTGAAGTTCGTCTACTTTAAAGTTAAGTGATCCTCATATAGTGGAAAATTGCTATTGAAGTGCCCTTCTTAATATTTTTTCCACCAAATTTTTAAGTGAGCGTCGTGAGTTAAAGTCCATAAATTATCTGAAAAAATTAACAGAAAATCTAATTGACGATCCACTTTCCTTTTAACAATTAAATTTCCGTATCCCTTCTTTCCGTACACGGCATTCCTCACTTTTTTATCTACCCCACGCACATACCAATCTTTTCCTTAAATACTTATTGAACAGGATGTGTTCATATTATGACCAGAATACAATAATTGAACTGTCCTAGTAATTTCTCATTGTTGTGTATTGTATTTTCTTATGTTATATAGTTTTTTATTTTTAAGTTTTAATATTGTTAATTATGTTTCTGCCCAATATTGGTTATGCTGTTGGGACAGTTGTTTTAAATAAATAAATAAATAAAAGATGTAACAAAAATTCTAGCAAGTATTACAAGACACATAAAAATACTTAAATCTTAATAATAATAATAATAAATTAGCACTGAGAACCTAGTAGGCCTATGGCTTGATTGATTGTTCTTCTCCACTCGTTCTTATTTCAAGTTCTTTCATTCCATTTAGTGATCTTCAGCTGATCTAGATCTTTCTCCACCTCTTTCCACCATCTCGTCCTCGGTCGTCCTCTCCTTTTCTTGCCACTAATTGTTCTCTGCCTCGCGGACTTTGGTAATCTAGTTTCTGGCAAACTCTCCACATGTCCCAGCCAGCGGATAAGTTGAGATTTTATGACTGCTACGATATTAGCTTCTCCATACATTTCTTCTACTTCCTGGTTTGTCCTTTGCAGCTATATCCGGTCCGCCATTTTTCCTCCAAAAATCTCACTTAACACTTTTCTTTCACATATTTTAACACTGTTTTGTTCTGATATGTTTAGAGTCTACGCCTCGCTTCCATATGTCACTATTGGTCGTCTTATAGAATTTCACCTTTATTTTTCTTGAAATATTCTTACTTCTTAGTTGTTTACGCACTAGGCGTGGATACATTTATTTCTTGCCATTAATCTTGTCTGTATCTCAGTCCTTATCTCTGGACTACGTGTAAATACTATTCCTAGGTACGTGAAACTTTCTACTTCTTCAAAATTATATATCTTTCCTCTTTCCATGTATATCTTTAAGTATTGCCCTTTTCTGAATTCCTGATCTGTCCATGACATAAACTTCGTCTTTGTCTCGTTTATCTGTAGTCCCATTTTCTTTTGCTTCTTCTTCTAGTCTCGTTGCTACTTCTTTTATTTATCGTTTACTTCTGGTTATGACTACTAGATCGTCAGCATAGACCAAGCATTGGTGTCTCATTTGGTATAGTAGTCCCGTTCTATTAATTTTTGCATTTCTTATTTTTTCCAGAATGTTGAAGTTGAATAGTACTGTTGACATTTGGTCACCCTGTCTGACTCCCTCTTTAACCTCGAATACGGTAATACGGTATTAAATAATGTTTCACCATAAAGAAAGAATATCTAGTAAGGAAATTGAAGCTATAGTTCACTGCAATCAGTCTTCAATGACTAGATTAATTTTGAAGTACGAGAGTTGCTACTTAAGTTTTGCGGATAATGAAGAAAACTGCAAAATCTGTTTATTTAAATATTTTTATTGTTTTTCAAAACACTTACCTTCATGTTCAATACACTTTTTCATCCGGTGAAATCAATCATGAAAGAATGGTTTAGTTGTCACCTCAGAAACGAGATTTCCATAGGCTTCGATCATCGCTTCTTTCTAGGTATTGAATTTTAATTCACGCATGTTATGTTTTATAAAAGGCAACAGGAAATTTACGAAGTACTAAGTTGGGACTCTAAGGCGGCTGAGTAATTTCTTCCACTTCTGAAGCGGGCAGAGACTCGGTAGTTCTACCTGCGGTATGTGATTGTGCCTTGTCATGACCCCTTTATAAATATTCTCCCTTTTGGTCGTTTTAAGGGTTTTGTAGGTATGACCAAAAAACCCTTATACCGCCATTTTGTCGTCTGTCTGTCTGTCTGTTCGGTAAAAATTGTAGCCAAACGGCTAAACCTAGAGAGTTGAAATTTGGCATGCTTGTACAACTTTTTGACCCGCACATAGGAAAAATTCTAAAACATCTAAAAAACATATCCCCCTAAAAATATAAACAAATATGTGCTCATCGAAAAAAAAAAAATATTTTTTTATAATTGTGAGTAGGGTATCAAATGAAAGCCCTTAGTACGTGGATTAACGATCAAAATTTTATTTTTGCAAAATAAATTATTTTGACGCGATTTTTGCCAAAATTGTGCAAAAAAATTTTTGTCCCGCACCCTGTAGCCCAGATGGTTTAAACTAAAAATGTGAAAAAATTCTAAGTAATGTATATTGGTGTGAACCGGAATAGTACAACAGGAATTTTTGATCAGATTATGTTTTCGGAAAATAATGCATGTTTTGTGTTTTTAACCAAAATATGTTAAATATTTAATTCGCTATGTAACCATGTTCAGACGTCAGCGCTGATAGCGATGTGTGTTTAGTCATTGGTTTTCTAATTTGCTAAACACAGTTAACTTGCAAACTAGAGTTCGAATCCTGTCAATTTTAATTTTTTTGTTTTTTTTTGCAGTTTTCTGTTGTTTAAATTATTTTGTAAAAATTCTAGCTATATTTTGGTAAATGTTGCATTTAATTTTTAAAAGCGTAAATTTAATAACCAATGGGAAGTGTTGAAATTATAATTTAATTCTGTTTGATGTATACGAAATCAGAGGCCGGGGCTAATGATTTAAGCAACCAATAGAAGCCATAGGCGCAATTTTCAAAATCTTAATGAACCTTGCTATGTAAAAAAAAAAATACTGCACATATTTAGAAACTTAAATAATGGTATTAGGCATTCGAATTAAAATTCATAAAAAAATATTTTGACATAAAATTTGTTTTGGCATCCCAAATAATCATCATTCAGTTATTAAATACCTGCAAAACCCTGCAATGTGTGAAAATTCACACTTCACATCAATTTTTTACTTACTTTTTGGAGAACATTCAACAGTAAATTGTGTACCATTCAGCAGTGGGTGTACGACAATGTTCTAGTGAAACAGTGGTAATATGACTCGTACTTTCTGAAGAATAAGGCAACCATTTTCTTGCTAGTACTGTTTATGTTTCATTTTGACTGTTTTGCGTTCGTCTAGGAAGATCTACTGAGCAGACTGCCGTTTACTTTCTGGTTCGTAGCAGTAAGCACCTAGTAGAGATCTGCACGGGCCCAAGTGCACGAGATCTGCACGGGCTCGAACCCCGCCCCGAGGGCCGGGTTATACATGTCAGTCGGCCCGACTGACATGTATTATATTCGGGCTCGGGCCGGGTAAGAACAATAATACCTTTAAATAATATATTTTTAAACCTTCGTTAAAAAATATATTTTGTTTTTAACATTCTAGTTTTATAATTATTACAAATTGTAAGCAATTTTTGTATCATAATATTTTTTTAACGAGGTATATTCGGGCGGAATTTAAAATTTTGTCGGGTTCGGGCCGGGTACATGCAATAATTGTATTAATATTTTCGGGCTCGGGCCGGCCCGGACTGGAATCATAACGGGCCGGGCCGGGTAAAGTTAGTCCAAAATAGGCCCGTGCAGACCTCTATCACCTAGTACAATGTCGTAAACAGTTTGGCCTCCGTTAGATTTAATGAGAATTATCTTATAATTGACAGAGGAGTCCGTGTATTCTCGGTGAAACATATTTAATATAAGATTAATAAATAAAACACTCGGCATGAATATTTGTGAAACTTACCGAGTGTTTTATTTATTAATCTTAGAGAATTATCTTGTTCCAATCCACATGTGCCAATATTCGTCCAAGGCGTGTACACATTCTTTCGACCTGGGGTAAAATTCTTGAACTCGTGCGTAACTTTTCGTGTGCGACTAAATTCGAATAGTCATTTTCGTACACGAATAGTTCTCTGCGTTAAGTGGTATTCTTGAAAGGTGAACGGAATAGGTGAAGTATGTCCAGATGTTTCACCTTACAACTAATAGCTAAGCGTCACTTGATAAATGTAAAATGAGAGAAATTATATAAATGTAAAGAAGGAAATATAAAAAAAAATAAATAAAAACTCAGATTACTGATTACCTTACAACCAAATAATTAATTATCAGCGTTAATCTCAAATATAATCAAAATTTTAATTCTTTAATAATTTATTTTTATTTAATAATTTTGAATTAAAATAGTTTTCTGTTGGTATTCTGTTTTAAATGCGTTGGCCAATTTACGTTAATAAAATTTTGTTGTGATTTCTATATACAAGATATACTTATTCTATATTGTTTTGATTTTATATTAATTTGTAGTTTATTAAATAAGACATAGTTTTTAAATCTTTATTTTGTTATTTGTTAACGTATATAACCAAAATAACAAATACCATCAGAGTAAATAAATGAATAAATATTTTTTATTATATTCATTTATTTTATCTTTATTTTATTTATTTAATTATTATAATTTTTTTTGTTTTGTATTTACTAGATTAATTTTTCAATGATTGTATTATCGCTATTAATTGTAACACCACTTGCATGGGAAGTTTAAATGATTTTATAAATGTTTATCTGTCGAATAAACTCATTTATTATTTTCAAATACTCTTCTCTCGGTGAAAATATGATTTTTGATTTACTCTGTTGCTAAATTTAAATGGATTAAATGTGTTAAATCTGCCAAAATTTTGTTAAATAACAAAATTATATGTTTTATTATTATTATTTTTTTTTATTCATATTCCGTTTATTTTTTTATATAAAAGTAAAACTAACTTTCCTTTAAAGAAACGTGAAATTAATACGTCATAAAAACAGTTTCTACTGCCAGCTAGCCACTCGATGTAGATGCGCATGAAAAATGCGTGCACGACCTTTCGAGGATTCCGATAAGGGATCCGCATACGAAACGGAGAGTTGCGTAGACGAATGTGTTCAAGAATTGGACTCCTGAGGATTTACGTGCAATTGTAATTAATTTAATATTTATTTTTAATATTTTACAATGTGATTGTCCATTGCTTACTAAAATAATAAATTTGACAAGTAACCTGTAAATATGTCAATTGCTCTAATTAATTTTGTAATTTATAGTGTTGAAGAAATTATTATTCTATTTTATGGGTTCCAGTTGTATTTCTGTTATTTAATTAAAGTAAATCTTATATTTGAACATTATTTTTTGCGCTAGTTGTCAAACGCCCTCTGTTTTGTCTTTTTGAACCACGCCAAACGTAAAGTTGTATTTTCGGTCATGGTAACTAAGATATAAACTAACAGTTTTGGTCCAGTTATACTGTAAATAATGTAACAATGATTTTTTCTTCATTCATTTAAATTTATAATTCAAACTGTACTTATTACTCTTTATAGAAAAAGTCTCTTACGCTTCAATATTTAAAAGTGTAGATCGCAGATGGATTTTTACTGACAGAGCAAATCTGATAAATAAAGTAAATATTAGTTGACTTCTCTGGTTATAGAGACTTATAATAGGGATGGGAAAAAACATCGAGGTATCGAAAACATCGATGTTTTTACCATCGATGGTCAGCTGGCGATAGTATTGATAAAACATCGATGTCTACTACCGATGTCGATGTTTAAACTTTGAAATTCAGAAACTATCGCTAGAGGCGCTGGAATCTTAAAAATTTAATTTTTATAAAAATTAGTACACTAAATATAAGCGCCATCTGTTGTGATATAACAATACTAATGTGTTGGTTCTTATTCTTCTTAGCAGTTAGCAGAATACGAAAAAATAAGATGAAACTTCTTATTTTTGCAAACAATGCGAACGACTAAAGACGCCAGCATACTTTTTCTTTTTGAGTCTTATTGAAACTTTCCCAGTTGTTATTCCTCCAATCCCTCGATTTTTGAAGTTGTCATTAGCTATTTTTTTATATATTGAAGTTGGCTTTTCCTAAACAAAATGATCAAAAGCTTCAATTAATCGATAAAAGTAACTAGAATTGTAAATCGAGTTGCGCCTAAACCAAAGGAACAGACTTTATTTCAACTTAAAAAAGTATGAAAATAATTGTGTATGACAGTGTTATTTTTATGTTAAATAATATAAAATTAACATTAAGATTACTATATTAGTATTGTAATAAAATCCTATATTCTATTTTAGAAATGTAAAAATAGTAAGGTCTGTTCCTTTGGTTTAGGCGGAACTAGATTTTCAATTCTAGTTACTTTTACCGATTGATTGAAGATTTTGATCATTTTGTTCAGGAAAAGTCAACTTCAATATTTAAAAAAAAAAAATCTAATGACAAATTACAAAAATTAAAATTGCGGTTAGTTCCGCCAAATCGTTTGGAATAGACAGTAGGTAGAAATTAGGATTATTATATTGGGTATAATAATGTTAATGTGAAATTAATTACTATTAAAAAGGAATATTTCTATTTCAAAATCTAATAAATGCTTTTTGGGTATTATATGTTACTTTTTTCGTATTTTATCTTTACATTATTAAATAAAACCTATATAATATAAATAAATAGCTTTTTTTAGTATTAATAAAACATCGATGTTTCCGATATATCGATGTTTTTCCTTCGATGTTTTTTCAACATCGATAGTAAGCTCCAATGTTAACATCGATGTTAAACATCGATGTTTTGCCTTCGATGTACAACCCTAACTTATAACCACAGTTAGACGGTCACAGTGATCGGGTCTAATAAAGTAAATGTAAAATATGTTTAAAAAGGTTCATAACAGCGATTCAAGTCCTTGTAATTACAAGAAGATTTAAATAAATTTAGTTTATACTCTGGTGCTCTCTAATACAAATTTTTACATTGCAAAGTGGTGTCGTACAAACGATCCAGTGTATAGCTGCCATGTTAAACCAAAGATCAATAGTGGATTTGAATTTTTCCACTAAAGGCTAACAGTTCAAGTCTTTTTATTCTAAATTATGGAAGGTGGTCTTTAATCTTTGAAATTGTGGTCACAAGTTTTGAATCTCTTGGGTTTCTTTAAAAGCTTTGCAATTAGAGAAAAAGTTCACTGCGAATTTTATTTAACTTTTTCCTCTTTTAGTGGAAATTGATTTTGTTTTCTTCTCTAAAAGTAGAGACTGAAATTTTTGTTTAATTAAGAGATTGACTTTCTGAAGTATTAAACTTTTTTCTTAATAAGTTAGGGCCTATATTCAGGGGTATAACCCTATGTGAACGTATGAAAATGATGTTTTAGTACGAAATTGATCGAGTTGTTTTTTGACCGAGAAGTTTTATTGCCGCAGTAGAGAAACTTGAGTGCGCGCACGAGCGGAATGATAACCGAAAATTATGTTAACAGCAATATTCAGATACGAGCTAATCAATAAATAGTTGACAGTGACAGTTGATAATTTTTAAGTGAATGCAATAATTTCAGTTTTTTAGTTCCTCTACACATATTTCTTTAAATGGCCAGAGATTTTTTTTTATTAATCTTTATTTAGTGACGCTACAATAACATGATTTTTAGCGTCAGTTATTGGTTATTACATTTATTATATTACATACGAGGTCTGTTCAAAAAGTATCGTGAATTTTGAATTTCCGCGGGTTACGTATATTCGATTTTTTTGTGGCGTTATATTGATACTCATGTCTCTCACTTATGCCAACAAGTTCGGCCATTTTGAATGTTCAGTAAATTTTTGACAGTTGCTTTGCTTGCACGTGTTTTGGCTCGTCTTCGATTTTTGCCTATACCAAAAATGGATCAAAGAATATGTATCAAATTTTGTGTGAAAAACAAAATTATGTGCGCGGACGCATTCCGAATGTTGACTGTGGCATATGGTGAAGCTACCTTGGACCGAAGCAATGTTATCGGTGGTGCAAAATGTTCTCAGAGGGCCGAGATGATGTGAATGACGAAGAGCGTGCCGGACGCCTGAGCACGTCAACAACAGATGAAAACATTGATGAAGTGAAGAAAATAGTATTGGCCAATCGTCGAATCACCGTTAGAGAAGTTGCTGAGGACCTAAACATATCGATTGGCTCGTGCCATTCGATTTTTACCAATGATTTGGGCATGAGATGGTTCGCCGCGAAATTCGTACCAAAATTGCTTTTCTAAGTAAGAATTTTTGGCCAAAAACAACACACTAATAATGCCGCAGCCACCGTATTCCCCAGATCTGGCCCCCTGTGACTTTTTCTTGTTCCCGAAACTGAAGAGGTCCATGAAAGGACGTCTTTGAAGATTTATTGTCTACGATACATACAAACATAACATAACAGAATAGACTTCGTTCAATGTAATAAAAATACAAGGAAGTTAGTAGTTGTCCTTACGGTTTCAACAGTTAGTTTAAAACATTCCAGTGGCATGACTTATTTTGATTTGTTTTTGACTACGCCTATTGAGCGATGTTTATTTATTTCCATTATTATTATTTATTTCTCGTATTTTTCAAGGTATACCGTGTACTAAAATTTGTAAAAATTAATTTTAAATACATAATTTTGTTTGTTTGGTCCGCACAACAATTGTTTAAAGGTCTTATGTACGTCAATATGTTCACCTGTTTTCTAGCGCAGAATTGATGACGTAATTTATGATACCCTGTATCCTTCTTGTAATAAATGACATTTGCCTTCTAACTAATTCTTCCACTCTATCCATTTGCCCCATATTGGTACAATTACCTCACGCACTTCCAACCACAGTTTCTTCTCTAGGCTTTTGTCATTGTACTCAAGAACCTTATTGATAAATAATGATGGTCTTTCTCTATCTAAATAGTTAATTTTTCAATAACAGAAAATCCTCCATTCTTGTCAATTTGTTTGGTCCGCACTTAGCATTTACCACATTTAGCAGACTCACCGGTGAGTTACCGGTTAGTTAATTTTTTTCTGCATGCATACATTAATCTACCGGTGAGTTACCATACTTACTCACCGGTCGCCAATTTGAGAACCACTAGTTGAAACAAAAAGTTATTTACTCCTTGGTATTCTTTTATAAAATGGCAATTGTTGTATTATTTAGTCAACCTCGTAACTATTACAGTTTTCGCAACAGCAATGGTAGGCAAATTAAAACGAATATCCTGTATGTAGGTCATTTGGTACAAGCATCTTTAACCTTCTGTTGCATAAATTGTGTAAATTTATTGTATTTAGTGTCAACTTATTTTTAAGCGAGAAATGGTATTTTATCCAAGACATAAAAATTCAACAAATTGAAAATATGCTATGATATGCAATTTTGACGTTAAATAAAATATACCATTTTATTTCCACTATTACATCAAGTAGCAGAACTATTTCATAATTTCATATCACCATCCCCATTTCTGTTTGAATGCCGACAATTGCTAGAAATAAAACTTTATTTTATCGAACTTTTTAAACTGCAAATACTGCAACTTTTGCAACCACGATATAAACTTATGACCCCAAAACATTCAAAAAAATTAAACACAAGTAACTGCTTACATATCAAAAACTGTTCAAACACAACATAAAAAATGTTGAGTATTCATAGTGTCTATGCAGGTAGATTGTGCGGGTGTGCGGGCTGCCTACCGCAAGGATTTCAATGTGTTTGGGATTCGGTGAAAACTTTTTCATAGCTTTAGTTCTCACGTCTCTCTACGCATCTCAAACCCACAAATTTCTTATACACCAATAAAAAATGAATGATTTCTTGGAAAACTTTAAGCGTACCTTTGAGAACAAAAAATTTGCTGTCTCGCAAAATTTAGATGTTGCTTGATTTTTATGTTTGAAATGATTTCAGTTGTTTTCGGTGGGATTTTGAAGTAGTTTTGGTCTAATATTTTGTGTGCCGTGTTGATGGACCATTACTTTTATCATCAATCAGTATAGACTGATTTCTCTACAGCATTAGATAAAGTCTATCATGCCACATTACTACTAAAATTAGAGAAGTTGGAATAAGTGGGGATCTGTTCGATGGATTAAGTTATACATTTCTAAAAACACGCAATTTGTTGTTGTAAATAATTATGTCTTCTACATTTCAAGTCCGGAGTCCCACAAGGTCCTTACTTGGGGCCACTGTTATTTTCTATATCAATTTAGTGACATCGGTTCATGTTTCAAATACTTTAAACATATGTGACATGCTCACGACGCATGAACATTGTTTAGAATTCCAAGAATTGACGACACAATTATTTAAATATATTATTAAGCACGAACAGTGTTTAGAACTCCAAGACGTGCACACTTTTTCGCTACTGTACTATTAATAAATTAACATTAAATTCAATAAAGTGCAAAGAAATGTCTTTCACAAGAAACCTTAAAATATAATTTCAATTCAAATAGTTTACTACTGCAATCGGTATCAGAAATCAAGGACCTTGGAATCATCTTGGACTCTAAATTAACTTTTGATCGGGTGTTAAACTTCCATAATTGGGAAGAGTTGGCAAAAAAAAACAAAATATATGGTGGAGGTGGAGCACTACACAAGAGGCATTATCCATGTGTGAGGTCCAAAGTCAAAAAACCGTGCGAGCCAAAGTTATAGCGAGGAAAGAGAGAACACCAAATAACAACAGCACTGGCATGTTAACATGCTCAATTTGTGACAGACAATTAACGCCCAAAATAGCTCTCTTTAGTCATCTTTAAGCCCATGAAAGACAAAATACTATATTTGTTGTGACTCCTATAGTTAAAATCGACGCAGGATTATTATTACCTTATTTGTTTCAACCTGGAATAGGGACCGTCTAAGATGGTTCTGTTAGTTAATTAAAATAAATAAATAAATCAGACAATAACATCCACTGTTGGACTTTTCCTATGTATGTCTCCTACTTGTCTTGTGTATCTCAACTCCTCTCTGCCATATGCCACTTCCAACCAATTGTTGACCAGTCTCTTGATAGCATGTTGCAGTCAAGTTAATCTACATACATGCAGGGCAAACATCTAGATAGATATCTTAACAGAATCTGGAAACGTTTTACAGTTTCAAATTCGTATTGTCTCACCCGCATTTCTTAATTTATGCATGAAAAAAAAAAACTAGTTAACAAGTTACACACCTATGTCCTCAGATATAATATAAGTGACAAAACTGAACCCTTGGAATATATCTAAAATCTGATTCTCACCTAACAATTTTCTACTAATTTGTCCAATTTTAAGCTATATATACGAAAGGGTTAATATATGTTGTTACTTTGATAGCTGTTCGTTTCGTGTCGACCGCCTTTCCGTATACAAGGGAGGTATTGTAACATACTGATATGATAATTACCGCAAAATAGGCAAGATATTCAAAATAATATGACAGTAGAAAATATTTACTATGAAAGGTGTATATTTTAATTTTGCTCTGAAAAAGAAAAGATATATTTACCATAAAGTTATAAATAAACTATTTTCTCCCTCATAACTTTTAAATACTTTTTGTATATTAACGTACGTAAAGTTCTGAATCGTTGAAAAGTTTTGTGTCGCGTATCTGGGGGTATATCTGCTATGTACTAATCTAAGTTGGTCACTTTTTAATATCTAAATCGATTTGCATTTAACGTTCTGTCAGTGGCGGCACTAAGACTAAACAACTGGAGGAGCAACCAAAGTTTAAATAAAAAAAAAATAAAAAAAATACAATAGCTTACCAGTTATACGAGGGTTGCCTTTTATGTTTCGGGATTTGAGATCAAAAACAATTATTTATTAACAAAAGTGGCTTTATTGTTTTTCAAATTATTCTTCATGATGATCAATAAACTTTTACATGCGTTTGAACCAATTTTCGAAGCACTTCCATTCCGATTGAGGCTTTTCCCACTGCGATTGTCAAATTATGTGGGATCCAACGGGAACATATCTTCTTGACGGCCAAATTTTCATGCAATAGTGAATGTATGCTGGTCCTACAAATGCCCAAGGATACCTCAATCTCATGATAAGTCACATGACGATCTTGCAGTATCAGTCAATGTTCACAGCATCAATGTTTTCCGGAACAACAACCGATTTTGGATGACTTTCACCAAATTCGTCCTTAAGCGAACTGCGGCCACGATTGAAGTCGGCAAACCACCGATAAACAGTAGTCCTTGATGGTGCTTCATCGCCAAAAGTCGAATTAAGTTCATCGATGCACTGTTGTTAGGTTAATCCACGTCGAAAGGTGTAAAAAATAATCGTTCGAAAATGTTCACGATTTAATTCCATTTTTAAACAACACAAATAGCGCTCGTTCGTCAAAACGTTCTAAGTACGTATATCGTCAAAAATATCAAACTTTACGATGAAAGCGTCAGTTGCCAGATGGCAGCACTAGCTTAGCGCAATCCCGAAATATAAGGGGCAACCCTCGTAGTTTTATTTTCGTAATGAAGATGGTTCAGATCAACCATGTAATATTTACTGGGCTGTGTAATCGAAATTATTCTTTGATTCATTGCGTCAAATGTTAACTAAAACAAAAATAAAAGTTTCGTGATCTAAATCGGTTGTAATGTTAAAATAAAAACCAGCAACCACTGAACTTATTAATTATACACAACACTTTGTAACAATTTTAAGTTTGACACAGTAAAACAAACATATTTAATATTTTAATTAGATTCAGATTAAATAAGTTAACATTGTTTGTATACAAATTTAATTTTTACATTTATTACCTAAAATATGTGGAATTATATCTGTACTTTTATCCATGTTTGTTTGGCTTATTATTGTGACAATAATAGCAACCTGAACTAGCTCTTCATAAATAGTAAATGTATATACTGTGAAATTATTCACATTTCAGTAGTTAGCGCGCTCCCAACAAGATGCCACGCTTGCCGTGTCATAGTGTAGCTTATTTTATAGCTTTGGGCAGTACCCCAATGCGTTCTTATGAACAGTACAGAACTAGGGTCATCATTACGGCGCGACGCAAAATTTAAATATAGATATATACACTGTTGCCAAGGCTAATAGTTGCCAGACCGAAATGTGATAGAGCTGCGGTATGAACAACTGCGCGAAATCAAATTGAACGTATAAAAGCAAACAAGTTATTAGAATTTAAATATTTAAATTAAATTTGTAATAAAGATTTTAACTTCCACTCAACAACAACTGAATTAGAGGCTGCACTAAATCTGTTCGGAACAGCTGCTACAAAAATATGTCACCCTGTCACATAATAGTCATAGCAAAACCATTCACGTTTTCAACATACCAAGGTACCATATTATCCCACAACAGTTCGTTTAACGATGATGCTCTAAACACAGAGGTAATGATTGCAAGGCAGCTGTAGTAGTACTTACTACTGAAAACTACTTGTACGACTACTGAAAAATAAATCTTTACTACTTAGTAAAGATGTATTTTTCACCTTGCGGTGTTTTTGTGAAATTTTCCTGCATTTATATTTACAATTCAGTAGCAAACAGTGTGCAATTATCATGTGTATAGTACATTTTTAAAATTTTATGTCATTTGTAGTCTTTTATTTAGTATCTTCTTCATTCAGGTTTCATCCGGGTTTTCGTCATTAAGTATTTGTATAGCTGATTTCGGGTTTCTCACTTCTTCCGTGCAGTCACGTGTTAGATGCTCTATTGTCTCTTCATTCCCCTCACATATTCTGCACTTCTTTTCTTCTTTTTCTCTCCAGTATTCGTTTTTTCTTCGTTTCCTACTCTGAATCTGGCTATTATTTTTGGGTTTTTGGACTGTTTTCTTAGATACAGAGACATGTCTATTGTTTCTAAAAACCTGTATCTGGGGTTGTTCTTTGATATCTGTATCTTCTCTCTTCGTTGTTGCAATTCCATGTCCTTTTCCCTTCTCACCATTTCTACTTTTATGCTATCTCCCATTCGTCTTCGGTTTTCTACTTCTGTTGTTGAATAGCCTTTTCTTTCGTAGTATTTTGAGCGTTCTTGTTCCCAGTCATTCTTCTCTAGTTTATTTTCTTCTTTTTTTCTTATCTGCTCCCAGCATGCAAAAACCAGTTCTTTCCATTTAGATCTTCTTATTTTCTCCTCGTAGATTATTGCTCTTCTGCCCGTTTCAACGCATAGTTTATGCCTCTTCGTTTAATCGTGTATTATGTAGAGCGGTGTTCTTTTGTTAATTGAAAGTGTCCATCGTAGATATTTGCAAGCAAACAAGTTATTAGAATTTAAATATTTAAATTAAATATATAATAAAGATTTTAACTTCCACTCAACAACAACTGTATTCCCTGTACTTCTCTACAGCAGTGAATCTTGGTGTCTCTATAGACGGCATATTAACACTCTAGAACGATTCCTCCAAAGATGCCTTAGGACGATTTTGAGAAACAAATGGCAAGATTATATACCAAACACAGAAATTTTGGTTTAAGCTAATATCGTCAATTTTGAGGCCATGCTGCACCAAATTCAGTTGCGGTAGGTTAGACACGTCATAAGAATGCCAAATACTAGGTTACCCAAAAGATTACTTTACTCAGAGTTGGAGGCTGCAGAGTTATGGGAACTCCTAAGCAACGCTACAAAGACAAGCTAAAAAATAGCCTCAAGTAATGTCAGCTGCTTCGCCCAGTCAGGGAAGAAGAACCTCTCTGTCGAAGTACTTAGCGCGATTTAGTGACAAACGGAATGCAGCAGTACGAAAGGACACGTTTAAAGCGTACCATACTGGTATGCAATAAACGTAATTCCAAAGTTCAGACGCTGTTGCCTGATTCTGCCTATAATTATATCTGCTGTATTTATGACAAAATGTTCGTATCCAGAATTGGCCTCTTAGTCATGAGCCCTCTCTCGTTGAAATTTGTGAAATATTTTTATTTAGTAGCGACGTGCAGTTGTCGATTCGACGTAACCGTTATATATAAGGATCTTAAAATCTATAAATAAAATTTAAAAATGTGAAGATTTAAAAATATAAAAAGAATATTTTTTCTTGGAGAAGCATTGCCCATTTGCAATTACCTAAAATTTACCCTTGCCTTCTGTAACCTCATGTAAAAACCGAAGTGTTCTACCATGAGTTCAAAAAGAAATGAGATAAGGGTTGGCTATGAAAAATGACAGTAATGTAAACAGCTATGTTTAGAATTAGTTAACTCTCATCACTGTTGTTGTTGCCATAAGCTTATATTGAAAATTCAATTAAGCTAAAATTAGAATGGGTTTTACAATAGAACACAAAAAAATTTATGATTGAATTATATTTTCAAAATGGTGTCCGAGAGAACGGCGAATGGATTTACAGTGCGGTGTCATGTTTAGAGGAATTTCGGCTACAATTTCCAGATATTGCTTTTCTTGAAGGAGATTCTTACAGCGCACTTAGAAGATGTGTTGATTTATTCCGAGATACAGGGAGCATTACTCATAGAGATAGAACTGAAGACCTGAAGAATTTGTACTCAAAATACAGATGTTCGTCAATGTATGAACGAGTAGCCCACTACATCACTACGTACACTTTCGCAAGAGACTGGTTTATCATTAAGATTTAAAGCTATTCCTATACAAAATTATTGATTTAAATGAGTTGCTGCCAGCAGATCACAATAGGCGAATTGTGTATTGCTACTAGTTCCAACAAACTTTAATTAATACTGATGATTTGTTAAATTGAATGTTTTTTTCCGACTAAGCCTGGTTCACCTTTTCGGGGTATATAAATTCACTATATACTCAGGTTATGGAGTGCTCAAAATCCTCATACTTTTCGCGAAAATCTCCTTCGCCCTTTAAAAGTTGGTGTTTGGATTGCTGTGTCTCGAAGATGTATTATCGGACCCATATTTTTCCACAAAACTGTTACTGCTCAGAGATACCGGAATATTGTACGTGAATTTATTAATCAGCTTCATGAGGATGAGCTCCAGCAAGACTACTTCCAACAGGATGGCGCGACTGTCCACACCGCTCAAGCGACTATCAATTACCTTCGTGAATTGTTTGACAATTGAATAATTAGTTTACGTTCTAATCCAGAATTTCCACCTAGATCACGAGACTTGACTATTTTAGATCAATTTATATTCCTTTATTTGAAAAATAATGTATACAAGACCGCTATTAACAATATCGAAGAACTGCAAAACAGAATAACCGAACAGTGTGCCAATATAACTCCTCAAGTTCTTATAAATTAAGTTCTTTTAATAGTATGAAAAGACGAGTAAATTTGTGTCTGCAGGAAAACGGTGATCATTTTGAACAGATTCTTTAGTTTTTTATATTTATTTTTCTGTACCTGTGAAATCAAGAAATTATAATTTCTGATTTTAATTATTACAAAGGTTGTGCCTAAACGTTAGTCAATTGTTATAAAAAGTTTGTTAAACATTATTTTATTTTTCCATTGCCAACCATTATGTAATTTCCTTTTGAACTCATGGTACAATCACGAATTGAGTTACAAGAAGGTGAAACACATCCGTTAGTAGTATTTAAAAATGCAGAAAATTATTGCTTGATATCTATCACTAAGTTATTGAGCGATACCATTTTTACAATTTACAAAATCTTAGTAGATATATAAAAATTCGCTGCATAATTTGATGTATAGACTGCTACTAATTTCATTTCAGATTGTTAGTTTTTTATGAGAACCCTGTGAGAACTGTGGTGTTTACCCTGCTTTTAAAGGGTTAAACCAATACTTACATAAATGTGTACTTGAAGAATAATAAGATATCCACTCACCTGTAACAAAAAAGTAAGGTTAAAATTTCAATATTTCTAAGAACTAAAAACATTTCTTACATTTTCAATTAAACAATATCTCAAATCTAACCTCAGAACGTTAGCAATTCTATAAATATATTTGTATTTATGTAAAATATATATGCCACGCTATTTTCATATTTCGTCATAACTAACAAACTTCTATTATATCAGGGCTTATCGGTTGTCAAATGAAAATATTCAAATATCGCGAATCGGACCTGATGATGGCTCATTAGTTGCTTAAATAACATGAAATATTGGCGACATAAAATATATTTTATTTTAATATTTATTATTAACACCATTTTCACTTCATTTATTATTTTAGTTATGTTAATATTAAGTAAATATTGACCAAAAGTTTAGAGAAAATTTACAGCTTTATTTATTGAAATTATGGGTTTATTGTACTAATTCACAATGAATTAATTCTATAATATACTGACAAAAGATTTTTTGAAAATAGTCGTTGAAAAATTGCATCGAAACAAACAATTTTTTTCGAAATTGTATCTTTTATTTCATAAATCACATAGCAACCAAAATCGGAAAAAAATGAATTTATTCTAGAATAAATATGGTAATTATTATATTGCAAATATTTCGTTAGCCATTGATTTGAGCTAACCAACAGGTAACCATGAATTGTAAAACCGGCCCTTAGTGTAAAAAACCAAGCTGTTGGCCTTCACTTCACTTCTGTTTTATTGCTTTGAAATTCCCATTTGTTGCAGAACCCTTCAAGCGATGCAACACATACGAGGGCTATCTTTTAATTTTTTACAAAAACTAAAGCCTGGAACAGAATGCAAAGCGCGCTACGCCGTCAGCGCGCCGTCCTTTGCGACGGCGTTGCGTTAGCGCCGTTGAGAATTTTCGCCTGCACACAATGCAATAATTTTTAACGCCGTCAAAGTGTCACGTGACAACCTATATCTGTGTTTATACGTGCGCTTTCTTTTATTAAAAGTATAATGGATGATGAAGATTTGTGTGTGATGTTATTTATGTTGTATGTAAGTGTTTGTATGTAACAAACACTTTACCATTCAGTAAAAACTGAGATTAGGTGTTCTGCGTCAACGTTCAACGGCGTCAAAAGTTGGAAGTTGACGAACATTCAGTATCAACGGCGTTCGAACGCTGCTAGGACGTAACACATTCTGTGCACTTGCGTACGACAGCTTGGTTTTAACTTTCTTCTGACAGATAGCGCCGTCCGTACGCCGTCAACGCGCCGTAAAACTCGTTGCATTCTGTTCCTCACTTTAGAAAGAAAACATTTTTTTTTTTGAACAAACTATTTTATTGCTTTTCAAAATATTCGCATTTAAGATTTATACCCTTTTGCATGCGTTCAAACCAATTCTCCAAACATTTTTTCCACTCTGGAATTGGTATCTCAGAAACATGGTTTTCGAAGTCTTCAACAACTTCTTGAGGTGATAAAAATCGCTGTCCACGCATTTTTGGTTTGACATTGAGGAACAAAAAAATCGTTATGGGATAAATCAGGTGAATCAGGCATTGAGACATTAATTCGATGCTTTTCTCCTTCAAATAATCAATTGTCTGACGATCATTTTCTTGGAAGTGTCGTCAACGAACAACTTTTGTCGGTTTCGGTTCATCTTGGAAGACCCAAACAGTGGATTGTTGCTTAGTTTCAGGTTCATATGAATAAATCCAAGGTAGAAGAATAAAACCTGTAACGATGAAGATTGAAGCGACGTTTTTGGTTGTTTTCCCTGATTTTGTCGATGACTTCTGTCACACAAATTGTTGTATACCATTTAGCATTAACTGTTCTCCGATTCTCTAAAGGAATGGTTGCGACATCTCTAGTACAACCGAAGAAACAAGCGATCATTTTCTTACACCAATTAACATGAGCCTTTTTTGAGCTAGGATCAAATTATGCGAAATCCATCGGGAACAGATCTTTTTCACAGCTAAATGTTCATGCAAAATCGAACGTACTGCAGTCTGCGATATGCCAAAGGTTGCGTCTATCTCACGGTAAGTCATATGCCGATTTTCTTTAATCATTTTGCGCACAGCATCAATGAATTTTGGTCGACCTTCACGAGATTCATCACTGACGGACGCACGACCACGACGAAATTCTGCAAATCAATTGTAAACAGTATTTTCTGATGGTGCTGCATTACCAAAAATTGAACGAAACAAATCTATGCATTGTTGTTGAGTTAGGCCTTTACTAAAATCGTAAAAAATCATCCAACGAAAACCTTCATGAGTAATATCAATTTTTCAGAAACTTTTTTTTTAAGGCTCACTATCAACAAACTTCTCGGTCAATTTATAAGCTGCCACTGATTTCACAATATCAAATGTAAAATTTTACGAATATAGTAATGACACATTTCAATATTGCCATCTAGTGGTCGTTTGTAAAAATATAAAAGCTAACCATCGTTCGATGTTCTTACTTTTTCTGCAATCTCTGTATAAGTCATTCGTCAATAGCTAGGGAATAATTAGCAAAGTAACCTGTTCCGCCGGTTTTAAAAAATGAAGGATTACCCGATCTCTCTTTCTATTTATCTTTAAAACGCCAGAACCACTAAAAACACACAGTAGAATTAGAAGCTCTTTTCGAAAAGCTATTTCAAAACTTGAAGTTTTTTAGTCAACGTCTTTCCAAGTTTGAAACAAAATTTCATAGACACAATGCTCTTCGATCAGGTTTATCTTAAAATCTCCGGGGTAAAGGAAATCGAATTACAAAAACCGTTAAGAAATTCGAAAAAAAAATAGGGAAACCATTTCATTCAACTCATAAATGATAGTTGCATCTTATCAAGTCACTAATTCTCCCCTATATTTACTTAGTATTGTGCAACATACGCAGTTCAGTTTTTTTAATTATTAAATCTTCAGTGTGTATTCATATTATTCCCAAAAATAAGTTGTTTGGTTATAACAAAAAAGTTCTACGTTATATAAATTGTCGAGTGTGTTAAATTTATAATACGACATTTACAAATTCATCATTTTACATAATAAAAGAATTTTTTAGGTTGAGATTTACCTCTAGACCCCAATTTCCAATGTTCTACGTCAAATCAAGTAGACATTTTCAATTCGTTGCCGCCTATTCGATTGTCTTACATCTTTGCAAAAAACATCATTTCGCCTGTTAGGGAGGCTTTAGAATCGCCACTGTGTTCAAGCATTTAATAATGTCTGGAAGACTGTTAGCATCACAATAGAATAAATGATTGAGAATCTAGCAAGATGCGATGAAAAGACTATATTAAGTGAACGCGTAAAAAACTTGAGAAGACATTAAATTTTCAAATGTCGATTAATTTTTTTAGGCAGAGCTAATCTAACAGAAGTTTTTCTTGCAAATATCTTAGATTTAATCGTGAAGTGATTTTGTGAAATATGATTACCGAAGTTAAGTACCATATTAATTATTTAAAGCAGATACAAAAAATTATGTGAGGTGTACATTTACCATTTTAGGGTTTTGTAGGTATCTAGTTAAGTCTATCAACATCAGGCAACTCATTGAAAAGGAGCGTGCATATTACACTTCATTATATATACAGTATTGGCCATAAAGATTGCAACTTTTAATATATCTCAATTTTTCAAATTTTAATAATAATATTGGAAAATAAATACTCTTAGTTCTATAATTTAATCATATTTTGTCTGTTAAATCAATTAATAGTCAAATAATCTGACTTACAGATTAATAATAAATTATTTCTTCAATTCCATGACGGCCACGAAAAACTACAAAACGAACTGATAAAAAAATTATTTATTTATCTACCAATAACCCCTTTCTGTCATCGGAGAAAATTTTGGGCCTTTTGCCACATATGGATCAAGAAAACATCTCAACAAGAACTATTCGCAGAAGATTAGTTAGTGAGGGTCTTTTTAATCGCCGTCCTGCTAAAAAACCACTTCTACCCAAAAAGAATGTGAAGGCCCGATTAGAATTTGCTAAAAATCATATTGACTGGACTGTGGAACAATGGAAACAAGTTATTTTTAGTGATGAATCTAAGTTCAATTTGTTTAAAAGTTATGGTGTAAGTTACGTTAGGAGGCCTGCTAATAAAAGATTAGTTCTAAAATACACCTTGCCAACAGTTAAACATGGCGGACGCGATGTGTTGGTATAGGGCTGTTTCTCGGGATATGGTATGGGTCCTCTATACCACATTGAAGGATTAATGGATCGATTTAAATATAAAGACAGCCTTCAGAATGTTATGGAACCTTATTCTGATGAGTTCATGCATTTAAAACATATTTTTCAGCATGGTAATGACCCAAAACATTCTTCGAAGTTGATCAAAAAATGTTTCAAGGATTCAAAAATTAACGTAATGACTTGGCCGTCACAGTCACCCGATTTAAATCCAATAGAAAACCTCTGGGAGATTGTCGACAGAAAGATTAGAAACAAAACGCATTCAAATATTAAAGATTTGTTTAAAGCTTTGCAGGGTGCCTGGTCTAATATTGATAATGAAATGATCACGAATTTATTAGAATCAATGCCTAAAATATGTTGGGAAGTTATAAATACTGGTGGTTACTATGCAAAATATTAAAAATGATCTGTTAATAATAATTCATTTTCTTAATAAATAAAAAAAAGATTTTTTTAAGAGTAGTTGCTATCTTTATGTCCAGGTAAAAATAATAAATACTATAAAAAAAAAAATAGAATTTACTATTAAAATTTATTTTTTTTACTATAATATATGTAGAGGATTGTTAAAGGTAAGAATAACATTTTTTATTTTTAAAAATATTGAATAGAATAAAAATAAAAGAGGATTATCAAAAGTTGCTATCTTTATGGCCAATACTGTATATGTTTCGTAGACTATAGTAAACCCTTCGATAACGTAATTGAACAAATCTGTGGTCAGTGCTGATAACTATCAGAGTACCCTTTCACTGATTGAATTAGTCAGACAGCTGTATTCACAGAGCCAAGCTGTAGTCAAGGTTAAAGCCATTTTATCACAAGAATGTATAACTACGAAAGACGTGCGACAGGGATGCATACTATTGTCACAATTATGATATAATTGTATACTAATGTCCCAATTCCATGAGCGGCCTTTAGGCGGTGTAGGTCACGGTTGCTGACGTACGGTTTTGGGAATTAAAGAATGTGCAGAGTGTTGCGTGTTTATCAACATAAGTTTTGAACTACATTCTAATGTGTTGATCAACATTATTCAATTGTGCTGACTATGGTCTTTAATTGGTGCCAACAATTACACAAATGAATAATGTTTCCAAAATAATTAAGGTAGGACCTGACGTCATAGTGTCCTGGTAAACAGTTATAAAATGGTCTTAGGGAATAGAATTCGTTAGTCATTCAAGTTAGTCATTCTGGTTAGTCATTCTTGGTAGTCAAGTAGTAGTCATTCTTGTGAGCACGCTGCCCAAAGACCAGCCCAGCTGTTAAAGTCGCCATCCCGAGATGTGAGTGACGTCTACAGCAGTGTTTATCAACCAAAAACGCACCGCGGACCAGTATAATATATA
The DNA here is from genome assembly GCA_963971575.1 of Liopterus haemorrhoidalis. Classification (NCBI taxonomy): domain Eukaryota; kingdom Metazoa; phylum Arthropoda; class Insecta; order Coleoptera; family Dytiscidae; genus Liopterus; species Liopterus haemorrhoidalis. Next base: position 33,796,203 of record OZ020621.1, read on the forward strand.
ATTTTCTAACGCGGACCACTAATAATAATTGTTGGTTCATTTTTTGCAAGAAAAAAAAATATATTTGATGTGCTACTAAATACATTTATTTTATTCGTAGAAAATTACAGAAAATTAATTACAGTTCATTACAGAAAATAAACAAAATATAAATTATTTACATAAAAAATGTGCATAAATTTTTTTAAAAAATGCAAAAAAAACAGAAAAACTTTCGCGGAACACTAAAATTTTCTGGGGACCACCTGTTGAGAAACACTGATCTACAGGGCTTCTCCACGTGTTCGCCTCGTGTGGATACCTGGGGTGGTTCGACCGATCCTGGAGAAGCCGGGGCAAGAACGGGACTTACATCAGCTTCTAACGGACAACACCAGCAGCCATTCTGACAGTTAATTGTATTCTGATGCAAATTAATATTCTATAATAAATTTTGTATAAAAGATTCCATTCTTGAATTTAGCCCGTGACACTATCACCATTACTTCTTAATTATTTGCAATTATTTTGCAATGGTCTAGTATTAATTATTGGACTTTCGCCACTGCTGATAGAACTTGGCTAGAATATCAAATGATATATTGTGTATTGGTATCAAAGAGATAAAATATTTCAGCGATGACAAGAGAACTTTTGCATTTACTTAGACTTTTTATACCGGGTGTTATAGGGCTAACATTGCTCGGTTGATGGCCATGGGGCTGGGGTATGTACCTGGTTCCGAGGATTAATATCCGCATTAAGATTGTGTTTCAGATGTATATGTGATAATGAAGTGTTTGTTAACGGATTAGTAACTTGAGAACAAGAGAGGTTATTTTTAATGACAGGTATCCAAAGGTGAGGAAAATCTACGATGGTTTGGCTGAGAACATCTCCAGAGTTTTCGGTTCATGACTTTTCCAATTTTCTCTTGCTTCCTCATACATTAAGGATTTCGATTTGATTTTCCCAAGCATATTTGGCCAGTTTGGAACTAAATTTTACCCTGGTCAACTTTCTTTATATGCTCATTGACACTCACCTGCAAAGTTCTGCAAGTCTCACCAATATATTGTTTCTCGCACTGACAGGGAATAGTGTAGACATAATTTTTGTTTAGGCCAGATTTGGGTCTCATTTGGTACATGATAAGATCGTAGCCGAACTCGATTTGAAGGCTGGTTGGTTGTTGTGCTTCTCTAGCACTGCCAGTTTGCTCAGATAATTCATTATAGGGCAAGGATATGTATTTTACTTTGTCAGTTCTAGGAATGTCATTGACGATTCTGCATTTGTGAGACTAACATTTAAAGACTGGAATAGTGGTTAAATTGTTGATGGTCAGAAATTCTCTAATTTAGGGTTTGCAAAATGGTTGCAACATTTGCTTTTCACTGTTGATCAAGCAAAACAAAAGAGTTTTTGTTGCGACGACAATTCTAAGAGGCTATATTGGTTGAACCCCAGCCAACCAACTAGATCGACACCACGACACACCATCTAAAGCCATAAAGTTCTGCTCTGTACCTGGTGGGATCAGAAAGGAGTGGTCTACTATGAACCGCTACATCCAGATCAAACGGTGACAGAAGATCGCTGCAGTAAGAAATTATGGCAAATTAACACAGATCTGATCAGAAGGCGTCCTTAAATAGCAGCAGATTGATGCAAATGAATCCTTCTTTATGAAAACGCCAAACTCCATGTTGCCAGAGTCCAAGAAGGCGCTTGAATGGTAAATCCTCCACCCTGCTTAGTTATCATTGCTTCTTCTGTTTACCACCTGTTCAGACTGAAACAGCATGCTTTGTCTAGTAAGCGCTTCTCAAATTCCGAAGTTGTGAGAAAATGGGTGGATGATTGGATTTCGTCAAAAAATGATCAAAATCCGACGCGAAATCCGTTTTTTGCCTGGCAGATGGCAATATTTTGATTAAATACAATGTAGAATTTATTTTATATAAATAACGAAATATTGCAGAAAATCGCCGGAACTTTTGCAACAACCAAACATATAAAACATATTTTTCTATTTTACATTCATAAGAGAGTCATTGAAACTAAATTGTTATAATGAGTTTCATTATGACACTAAACATTTTATTTTATAAAATTGCTAAAATTGGGACAATAACCTGCAAATTTTACAAAACATATTGATAGTTGAATAACTTAATTGATAGCTCTGATCTTTTAAGTAAATTTGATATTCATGTTCCCTCTTACAATATTAGAAATACTGAATTTTTAATATTATCTAATAATAAAACTAATTATGCATATAATGCCCCGATTAATCGTATATCATTAAATTTGAACAAATTTATTAAGATGAATAATTTTCCCGACATATACACATGTACCTATGCTACAACTAAAAACTTTGTCATTAATTCTTTAAGTGAATAAGTATAAACCTTTTGTATATATAAATATATTTTTTTTTTCATTATGATACTGTTATTATTTTGTAAATATTTTCTGGTGCTACAATATTATTGGGTATTTACCTGTTGTGTAGCCAAAATTGTTATAAATAAATAAATAAATAAATAGTTACCTTGAAAAATATAAAAACTGTTAAATCAGTCTGCCCCACCATTATAATTACATGCTAAATTCACCAATAGGGGATGTTTTTTGATTATATACTGCTAATTTATTATTTTAAAAGGCGTGAAAAAGCAAAATAGAATAAAACAGTAAAAAAAAACTCGTTTATAAGACGTTTTGCCGCACTTGTCGATTAGAAACCTCGTCACTTCGCGACTCGTTTTCTACTTTCGACACGTGCGGCAAAATTATTACAAAACTTGTGTTTTAATATACAAGTTTCTATTCTACATTAATAAAATAGTCATTATAACACCGAATTGAGTGTTATACTGTGTAAGTGTTGAGTTTTATTTTGATTCTGAACATTTTATTTCATAAAATTGGTAAAATTACTTGCAAATAATACAACAAAAATTGATGGCTATCTTGATATTATAAAACTGTTAAAACAGTCCGACCAACTGTTACATTTACATACCAAATTCCTTAATCGGGGATGTTTGATTGTATAATGTAAATTTATTATTTTAATGTGTAAGAAAAAGGTAAACAGAAAAAAATAGTATATAAACTCGTTACATCAGGCTTTTTGTCGCACTTGTCGATTGGAGAACTCGTCGCTTCGCGACTCGTTTCCTAATTTCAACGCGTGCGGCTAAATCTTGCATTATGAAACTTATTTTAATATTCTATTGTTTAGTAGGCAAGTATGCACATGTTTTAAAATAGTGTGGGATTATATTGTCTGCAGGATTGTAAATTAAATATAACCAGTGTTAGAAATTTTAAAACTGTCAAAATATATTTTTTATTGAACAATCTCAAAATCACAAATTATAAAACAAGGAAGATAGCGGACTCCCACGTTATGGCTTTGGACAGCGATAGTTGCGACATTTGTGGTTGTAATATGAACTAGGATTAGGTTGTATGCAACCCGTAGTGCACACAAATATATTTTTATATTTTAAATTGCTATGAATCGCGCGATCATTAATTTTCTACCAAAATTGAAAAATAAAATGTAATTTTGGTAGAAAATTAAAGATTGCCTTGAACCGAAAATTATGATTAATTTATTTACAACTCTCATAATTAATTTCCTAAAATTAATTACAATTGTTAAAAGTTAATACTTCAGTAAGCATTAAGTTTTATTATTTTATTTGAAAGCAAGCATATGAAATAAATAAACAAGTATTTATTTTTTACTTTTATATTTACTTTTATTGTACATATTAAATTTAGTCTGTGCCATTTTTTTTTTTTTTATTACACTATTTATATTTCTTTTGCATTTACCATTTAAAATATTATTAATTACACTACACCATTTGAAAATAAAAAATGTAGTGCTAATATTTAAAATTTCTTATAAAATTCATTACTGTCACAATCTCAATTTACTAACACCTATCGTTACAACGTCAAAAACAATTGCCGCAAATTGCCGATAATGAAGTGTTCTCAAAATGTTCGTTAAAAAAAAAACGCTTTTAGCGCTGTCGGTGGATGGAATATAACTTAAAACCGTTTCAAGGCCGTGTATATGAGTTTCATACCCCTGCTCAAAATAATTGACAACTTGAAAACAATTAAACCATAGCATGCTGTCTATGGCGGAGGCAAGGTATAAGGTGGCTGTGTCTCTGTCCAAACAAACAATGATAAAAATTAATAAAGAAAATTCGACTTATGTTGAAATTGTAAAAATTATTGGACCAACAGCCGCCACAATAGTAAACCAATTTTATTTACTTTATTCAGTATAATAAGTCGTTTTTTACATCTTCGATTATCGGATATTCCGCAATCCCGTTTAAGTCGGATAATCGTAACTACCGTATCTATAAATTCTTTAAGGAAGATACAAAAAATAAATAATTGAATCAGAAAAGAGGTTAAAATTTAGAGTTGAATTTCGTATAAATTAATTCTGCACAATTTTGAACAATATTGTTTGCCTCTAGAGTCCGAACCCAAGAACTATGTTTCCATCTGTATGCATTTGAACAAATGCGCTACCTTTGTCTAAGGGCGTTGGTGAAATTAAACTGGTGACAATGTAGGTGGAGAACAAGCAGCGAAATGTCAGATGAGAACATCCACGATCGTGTTTCTGTGAGTGAGTAGCGGTGGTCTTTGGGAGGAAGGGAGGAGGTGAAGCGGTGAGGCGGTAAAACTGGGCGTTCTCACCGCTCCTAATCAGTATGTAATTAACTTCCAATGTATTAACCCAGTGAATGTTCTAATCAGGATACGATGCTAATGATCTCATTGGAAATTGTAATCTTTTTGTTTGATGTTTGCAAAATTAAATTGTTTGAGAAGATAAAAAAAGCTTAAAATGTTGAAAAAGCAAAGAAATTTTTCTTGAGATAAATAAAATATCTTCTTCTTTGGGTACTGTCAGTTGAATTGACTTTTAGACTATTCACATAAGTCCTCCATCTTGATATCTTTATTGTCGGGCTCTCCATCGGTTCTGTATATACGAGGTATGTCCACAAAGTAAGAATACTAAATTTTTAAAAACTCAAAAACTCAAAACATTTTTAGGTATTATAGGTCACGCTATTTTTCGACGTAGTCGCCTTCCCGATCGATGCATGTCGTCAGCCGAGGTATAAGCTTTTTTATACCTAGACCCCATTTTGCGTCGTAGATACGTTTCAAAATTTTGCTACGCAGACTGGAACAACGCAAAGTGAATTAATATTTTGAGAAACTATTTGAATATTCAAGATAGGTTCCTAAAAATAATTCCACAAAAAAAAAAAAACTAATATAATTAATAGTTTAAGAAACTTTATTAATTCATAAAAAAAAAAAAAAAAACAGAAAACATGACAATAAAATTCAATTATACACAAAATAACAAAAAAAAGTACAACAAATTCTTTATTTATCTGATTCAATTATATACATAGATGTAGATGCTAATGATTCTGTAGATGCTGGTTCCAGCTGTTTTTCTTTAACGAAATATTTTTCGATGGTCGACTGAACAGCATTTTTTTAAAACCGGACGTAAAAATATTTTAGACAAAAAAATATACAAGGTGTCTCAAAAGAAATTTTATATTTAGTGGATCGATTAAAGTAAGCCGTATATAGAAAAAATGTTTATTAAATATTAAAATACACTTTTTGGGGATGTATTTCTTAAAAATAATATCGTCTAAATGTAGACCCTCGCGTTCTCGGCACTCATTTAATCGAACAGTAAAATTACTTATGACGTCTCGGCAGGTGGACTCAGGGATGGCTGCCATTTCGTGACGGATATTTTATTTCAAATGCGCCAGTGAAGTCGGTTTATTGGCGTAAACTTTAGATTTAAGATAACCCCATAGGAAAAAGTCCATAGGGGTAACATCTGGACTGCGTAGAGGCCAATTTATGTCACCTCTCCGGGAGATCAATTTGCCTGAGAAAATTTCACGAACACGTGGCAGAGACATATTGGACGTGTGTGAAGTTGCTCCGTCCTGTTGGAACCATGTTCTTTGGTTATAGCCAGGAAAGTTTTGCAGTTCAGGTACCAAGAAGTTGTCTAACATCTCCACATAACGCTCTGAATTCACTGTAACTGCACGCCCCCTTTCGTCTTCAAAAAAGTAAGGGCCGATAATTCCTCGCGCCGACATCGCAGCCCATACGGTCACTTTAGGCGAATTTAGGGGTTTCTGATGTTTGCGTTTCGGATTCGTTGCACTCCAGTAGCGGCAGTTCTGCTTATTTACGTGGCCATTAAGATGAAAATGAGCTTCATCCGAAAACAAAATGTTGGTAAACGTTGAAAATCGCTCAATCACCTGATTTACGAAATTAAGCCTCTGACTGGCATCTTGGGGCTTGAATTCTTGCACCAATTGAATTTTGTAAGGGTGCAGCTTTAGGTCTTTGTGCATAATGCGATGTAATGATGATCTATGCACATTTAAAGCACTTGCGCGCTTCCGAATTGAAAGGTTCGGGTCGTCACGAACAGACTGATTAACATTCTCCACGTTTTCTACCGTTCTTGATGACCTAGGTCGCCCGGATTTTGATTTATCCAGCGTTGTACCAGTCTCTTCAAACTTTTTAACCCAATGTCGAATGAGAGGAATGCTTGGCGCATCATTTAAGTGGCGAAAACCTCGAATACTGCAGAATTTTCTACGCGCTACAGTCGCCGAATCACCGTTTTTGTAAAACTATCGCACGCATAACGCGCGGTCTGCTCCTGAGAGACGCTTCATAGCGACTGAATTCCCAAGAGCCAGGCTACCGATTGACATAACCCCCGCGCCCCTCGGATACGTTGCGTTCACGCAGTAAGCTAAATAAATATAAAATTTCTTTTGAGACACCTTGTATTTTAAAATAAAAATATTTAACGACGCAACTTCGAAAAATCTATGACGTAGAGCGATAATTGGTGTATTTATAGGCGCAACGCAAGTTCGAAAAAACGCAAAACGAAACGACGCAAATCGGGGCCTAGGTGTACCTGTGTCGAAAAAATCTTCCGCCAGTAGTCTTGTCCATTCTTTGATGGCATGCTAGACATCGTTCTCCCTGGAAAACCCTTTTCCGCTCATAGACTCCTGAGAGAGAGATGAACAGATGGTAATCCGATGGCGCCAGATCGGGGCTGTGTGTTGTCCCATCCGAATGAATCCAAAAGTTGCGCTGTGACGTGGGCAGTGGGAAGACGGACATTGTTAACCACCTAGCTGCTGACAGCTGGCGGGACATTTTATCGACGCTGGTATAAAAAAGCTCATACCTTGGCTAACGACGCACATCGCTCGGAAAGGCGACTACGTGGAAAAATAGTGTGATCTATACTTAAAATAGCTATGTAACTTTTTTTCAAATATATATATATATATATATATATATTTTTTTAAATTGTGTACTCATACTTTGAGGACATTCCTCGTACTTATCAGTTCTTCGGTTAACTTAATGCTTTCACCTCTTGCGAAGTCTTCCTTCTGATCGACGGGTGTTCAATTTTCCTTCTCATATCTTCTTTACTATTATGTCCTTCTTCATCTCCATAACTTGTCCTATACACTCTAATCGTTTGCTTCTCAGTTCTTGTGTGATACTGTGTCTTGAGTACAGTTTTCGAATATCTTTATTCTTACGGATTCTCTATTTACCATTAATTTGAATGGAATTAAACGTCCGGCGTAATATTTTGAAAAATATATATAATATTTTTCGTAGTTCTAGATCCAGAAGTTTTGCTGCAATTTGTACCATACAGACAAACACATGAGTGACGGTATAAGGTTTCTGGGTTACACTTAAAATTTACAACCCTATTAAGTATTTATATTATACATGGTATTAAAACATATAGTATACATGGTATAAGATTGAAGCGTGAATTTTCAAACATTTCAGGATTTTGTAGGTATTTAATAAGTACCAGAAGCCAATAGAATGCTGCATGTCGAGAATTACATCAAAAGCAATTTTTTTAAAGATTACTTTTATTCATTAATTTAAGTAGGTGCTTGGAGCTTTCACTAATAATTTTTGTTTGTTTTTCATTATATTTAAAAAATTTGCGATATTTTTTTCACAATCAAATTTAAGGGATTAAAAAATACCAGATACTTTTTTGCCATTTACTTTATATAAGTCTTCATTAAATTAATATGAAATATGTTTATAAATGCTTAATTTTTTCCAACTTAAGAAACAAAAACGACCTTAATAAAAAAAAAAAAATATTTCGAAAGCTAATAGAAAGTGTGGATTTTCACAAATTTCAGGGTTTTGTAGGTATTTAATAAGTGTAAGAAGTCAATAGAATGCTGGATGTTTAGGACAATATTGTTTTTGTATAATCACAAAATAAACAGTTTGTTGATGATTTCTTTTATTCGTTAACTTAAACATTCATATTTCTGTCTAAACTAAATTTAAATAATTTGCGACAATTTAGTAACAATAAAATATAAATTAAAAAAATTCAGTTCTTTTTGCGATTTACTTTGTATCTAAGTCTTCATTATTTTAATAAAAAATATATTGATTTGTCTTATTATTTAATTATATATATATATATATATATATATATATATATATATATATATGTAAATAATACGACATATATATATATATATATATATATATATATATATATATATATATATATATATATATTTATAATAATAGTGTTTCTTTTTAAATCGTCATGTGGGCGAAGTAAATAAATTAAATCATGGGACGTTTCGCATTTATTGCAGTAAATGCATCTTCAGCCTGTGATATGCAGTTATCATAAACTGTGAATAAAGATGTGGAAGGTCATGTATGTACCAATCCTAGGTAAATACGAGGTTAAAAGTTAAAATTACAAAACACATGGAAAATTGTACGTAAAAAATATAAATTATGTCAAAAATAGGTTATTATCAAAACGATGTTACCGTGTCAGTATTTAAAATCATGTATATAAAATCTGAATTATAGAAACATATTTCTCTCTATTAACAATGTGTTATTTGATTTATAAGTAAGTATTTCACTACTATGTTCGAAATGCAGAAATTGTAACAAAATCACGTGAAATATTGAAGTCGCTACTCCCTATTGGCTGTCGCACGAAGTTAACGACTCAACAACCAATGAACGACGAGAGATCGACTATTTTATCACGTGAACAGTGCGTGATTACTATCTTTTTATTCTGAATAAAATATAAAAATGATTTATTTCCCTTTGATAACTTAAAAACTAAAAACTAAAATAATTCAAACAATAGGTCTAATCATATAATAATCTGCAGAGCTTTCACAAATGAATACTACGCAACTTGCATTGCATAATGTAATATACCCAGGAAAAAATCAGATTCTTAGCTGTTAATTTTTGTTTTGTTACATTTTTAAATTCGAAAGAAGATATACATTATCTTAGTCATAAATACAAAAAGCCATTATAGGTAGCCTATATACAGGTAGTAAGAGAGACAAGATAAGAATATGGACGGGAAAAGGGGCAATGATCTTCAAAGAAAAAATACTAATCATGGAGAACAAAATGTTAAACTAATATAAGAAAGAGAAAGAAAGATAATCAGCTTGCTAAATGGACCACAAAGAAGCTTACCTACTTGATAAGAAATAATACAACACTGGAATTCATCAGAAGACGAAAAAGATCAAGGTTGGAAACAATCTAAAACAGTGGAGCAGAATAAAGGAGTCCCACTGTAATAGGCTATACCAGCACGTAGCTCCCACAGAAGTTCCCAAGTACCTGACAGAATCTAGATAAGAAGAGAGGATGACAGTTAGATTCCGATGTGGAAACAAGGTAAGAACAAACTGCTTCTGGATGAAGGAAGAGGAACAGCTCTGCAGGATCTACTGAAAAGAACCCGAGATTATACAAGGTGTCTCAAAAGAAATTTTATATTTATTTAGCTTACTGCGTGAACGCAACGTATCCGAGGGGCGCGGGGGTTATGTCATTCGGTAGCCTGGCTCTTGGGAATTCAGTCGCTATGGAGCGTTTCTCGGGAGCAGACCGCGCGTTATGCGTGCGTAAGTTATACAAAAACGGTGAATCGGCGACTGTAGCGCGTAGAAAATTCTGCAGTATTCGAGGTTTTCGCCACTTAAATGATGCGCCAAGCATTGCTCTCATTCGACATTGGGTTAAAAAGTTTGAAGAGACTGGTACAACGCTGGATAAATCAAAATCCGAGCGACCTAGGTCATCAAGAACGGTAGAAAACGTGGAGAATGTTAATCAGTCTGCTCGTGACGACCCGAACCTTTCAATACGGAAGCGCGCAAGTGCTTTAAATGTGCATAGATCATCATTACATCGCATTATGCACAAAGACCTAAAGCTGCACCCCTACAAAATTCAATTGGTGCAAGAATTAAAGCCCCAAGATGCCAGTCAGAGGCTTAATTTCGTAAATCAGGTGATTGAGCGATTTTCAACGTTTACCAACATTCCAACGTTTACCACGCAGTCCAGATTTAACCCCTATGGACTTTTTCCTATGGAGTTATCTTAAATCTAAAGTTTACGCCAATAAACCGACTTCACTGGCGCATTTGAAAGAAAATATCCGTCACGAAATGGCAGCGATCCCTGAGTCCACCTGCCGAGACGTCATAAGTAATTTTACTGTTCGATTAAATGAGTGCCGAGACGCGAGGGTCTACATTTAGACGATATTATTTTTAAGAAATAAATCCCCAAAAAGTGTATTTTAATAATTAATAAACATTTTTTCTATATACGGCTTACTTTTTTTTTAATCGACCCACTAAATATAAAATTTCTTTTGAGACACCTTGTACTTCATTTACGAAACTGTGAGAACTGAAATCGGAGAGCAGAGACCCTTTCCAGCTTCTGGGAGAACATGAAGAATGAAAAGACCTGATGAAAATAATATAAAATGCAAGAATATAATAAAATTTATACACACAATGTAAATATTTATTTAAATTTTAGGTCGAAAGGCAATGTAATGTATTAATAATTTAGACAATGCACACTATATTATATATATTTATTAATATGTTACTTACAAGTATGATAACAGAATGCATTTCAATTTTCCTGACATAACTCATCAAACGTCTATGTTGTTAAGTAACAAAGGTGGGGGTGCGCAGTAAGACACAGAAACAATACCTGATATGGTACAGGCAATAAAATAAATTTCTTCTATTTGTATTCTAACCCAAATTAATATCAAAACAAATTAAGATCAAAACAAATCACAAGGCCCAGATGGTATTCCACCAATCTTCTTAATTAAGTGTATTTCTACGATAGCAAAACCTCTACAAATTCTTTTTAGTAAATCGCTGAGCACAGGTATATTTCCCTGCTTCTGGAAGTCGGCATTTGTCGTCCCTATCCATAAAACAGGAGCTAGGAATAATGTCGAGAATTATCGCCCTATTTCTATTCTCTGTTCTATAGCCAAGATTTTTGAATCAATCATCACTGATTTATTATTTGAAACATTCAAAAATTCAATAGTACCTCAACAGCATGGCTTTTTCAGAGGTCGTTCTACATCAACTAATCTGCTGCTATACAAAGATTTTATCATCACTGCTTTGGAAGAAGGTAAAGAAGTTCATGCTGTTTACACTGACTTTAGAAAAGCCTTCGACCAGGTCGATATAAATATCTTGATTTGTAAACTCAAGCGATATGGCATTAGCAATCCCCTTTTGTCTTGGCTCACTTCTTACCTAACTGGTCGCTCACAGTATGTTAAAATAAGCAATTGTCTCTCAGATGTTATAACTGTTACTTCAGGAGTTCCGCAAGGGTCCCATTTAGGGCCTATTCTCTTTCTTCTTTTTATCAACGACATTGCATTTTATATCAAACACTGCAATTTCTTATTGTTTGCGGACGATTTAAAAATCTTCAAGATAAGTTCTACTGCAGATGATGATATAGCGTTGCAACAGGATCTCGATTCCATTTTCCAATGGTGCACAGCAAACAACTTGTGGTTCAACATCGCCAAGTGCAAATATATCAACTTCTCTAGAAAACGAGAACCATCGAACGTTGTGTATTCACTTGACAATACACCTTTAGAGGAAACCAAAGATATAAGAGATTTGGGCGTCTTATTTAGTAGCGACCTTAATTTTACTGCCCACATCAACACAATCATCAGCAACTCATTACGCATATTAGGCTTCATAAAAAGACAGTCTGTCAGCTTCAGAAGTTTACATACTATCAAAGTCCTGTTCAATTCTTTAGTGAGGTGTCAGTTAGAATACGCCACATCTATATGGTCTCCAACCCAACAGAGTTTGATTAACAGACTGGAAAACGTGCAAATCAAATTTTGTAATTATGCACTTTATAAATCGGGTATTTATTACAGTGCTGTACCGAGAGCTGAACGACTATCCACACTTAATTTGAAACTTCTACAAGATAGGCGTCGGATTTTCGACTTATGCCTACTCCATAAGATAGTGAACGGTACCACTGACGTTCCTGACATCCTCGCTAAAGTTGGACTGAGAGTTGCACCTTACCCAACAAGGAACGTGGATTTATTCCACTTACCCAGGCGCCGAACATCTTACGGACTCAACTCCAGCCTGGACAGAATGTGCAAGCTCTACAACGACCTGGCCCCGGATCTGGATATTATGTGCTCTTCTTACATTGTTTTTAAAAATAATCTAAACCGTTTACTCCAGTCCTGTTTATTTAGCATTTTTGTTTTTTTTTAAATATATTTTTTGTAACTTTTTTTGTTGTTTTTTAATATTGTGTAATTTAGGTAATTTTATCCTGTATACGCTTAAGTTAATAAATTAATAAATAAAAAGGAATATGCTTAAAAACGTCCTGTGCGTTTCGCGAAAAAAATAAAATAAATTAAAAAAAATTACCAGTCAGCTAATCATCTAATGAGAAGCGCAATCGTAATCGCAAATGCAATTAATGATATACAAGCTGTATTTCGTTTAATATACATACAACAACAGTTAAATGAAAAATATGTTGTTGATTTTAATACTAAGCTGGAATTTTATAGTGGTTATTACCTGGTATGAATTAAAATAGTAAACCATAGTTAAAACTGTCATCAGTATATCAAACGGCAACAATAACCACAATAGCCACATTTTAAAACTATATGAAATATTTGTTTTATCACAATCAATTTTATTAAAAATTCCAATCTAAATTAAAAGTTAAACCCTATTTTTACATTTAATTGCAATCACTCATGCATTTACAAATAACTGAAATACATAACACATTTTACGAACACCTATTCTGTGAACAGCGCCACGATACTGTGACATTGGGAACTAGGGCTGAAATACTGAAACACATATGTCATTGGTACAGGACATACAACAGGGTTGCTGACAAGATACGTCTAAATTGAAATCATTCAGTTGTGCACTGATGTTAATGTGATATTCACGTTTTGACAAACACTCCGTATATGCTGGGATATGCTGGACCACAAATAGGATTAATTTAGATATGTGTTACATATATATATAATCATTATTGTAACCAAATTCTGATTAAAATTTTGAGTAAATACGTTTTAATAAATAAGCTTACTTAAATATTACAATGTAATTTATTAAAAATAATTTGAAACAAAGAAAGCGTTCTATAACTTTCGTAATGGCATTTTTCTTCTCCCATGCCATCCTCTTGCGAAGGTTGCAATCATCCATGGCAATTCAGTTCAATTGACAGTGCCACTCTTGCGTACTTAACCTCCCAAGTGCAAACTAACTTTTTAACGCATGTGTTTGTGTATACGAGATAACTCAAGAACGGTTCAACTAAGAGAGTTAGTTCTGGTATTTAAAAATTCTCCTATTAATTGGAAAGAAACCTGTTGTTTTCTATAAAGATCTGAAACCGGAAAAGGAAATTATCAACTTTAGAATTAAAAAAAAAATCGTAACTAGTAAACCAAGCCTTGAACAAAAATTTGCATAGAACATAATTTGATATATTTTTGATGATTTACCTAAATTTTGTTGTGAATAATGAGGGAATGCTGGGAGGAAAGAGCCAGAGAGGAACAGAAAGGAAGATGATACGCATGGGGGGAGATGAGAAAGGAGTAGTACTGGAGATGCGGAGTGGATGCGACAGAGGTGGAAAGGAGAAGAAAAGACGAGATAAACGTGATTGAGGAGTTGTGGAGGAGGGATAAGGAAGTGGGGAAGCTAGAAAGGACAGTCAGAATAGACAAATCAAAAAGCGCAGGGAGATATAAGGAGGTCAGAACTATCGGGGTACTAAGAGGAAGGTCAGGAGGGAGGTTAAGGAGGATTGCGAGGCTAAAGTGCGGGAATGAAGAGAGAGGAAATAGATATTGGAGGAAACAGGAGGATAAGATGTGCAGGATGTGCGGGGAGGAGGAAGAAGATATAGAGCACCTCGCGAAGAGGTATAGAGAGATGATGGTATGGTCGGGGAGCACATTAGACCTGTTGCACGAAGATGGAAGGGGGGAGAGGTGGGCGAGGGAATTAGAGGCAAGAAAGATTGAGATTGGAGAAGGATAACAGGAAGGGGTAAAAGAAGGAAGGAAGGAAGAGGCCCGGTGGGAAGCAGAAGAACACGTTGTAAGAGCACGTGTAGTAAAGTGTTGTATTTTTATGTAGATCAGCAGTTTTCAACCTGTTAAAAACGACCACCTAAAATTTAGAAATTTCTATATCACTAATTCAATATTCTGCCTCCATATTCATCTATTGAACCATCTGGCCGACTGTGAGGGCCTCTTTTCTTATATAAGAATGAAAATAAAGGTTGGGTGGTTAAGTTAGGGCGTATTTTATTTCATTTTTTTTTTTTTTATATTTGATTTATTGTGTCCGAGAATGTATACGAGGCGCTGAGTTCCAAAACTTGCTACTTGCATCCCAAGTCATTTTTCAGAAATTTCAAAAAACGTTTGGTAAGCTGAATTTTGCCATTTGGGCTATTTCCTTTTTGTTGTTTTATTGGACTGGCATTTAGTCTATCCATGGAAGAAGAAAACTATTTTCCTTTAAAAATAGAGCGACAATAATGACTTTTAGTTTGCAAGGAGCGAGTTTTTGAATTTTGCAGTGCAAGAAAACAATGGAATTAACTTATCTGCAAGTAAACAGTTTTATTTCTTGCAAACTATTGAGTAGTTCGATCGAAGGGTGGAAAGCAGGATAATTTATCAATTAATTAAATAGTCAAATATTTTATTAGTAAAAAATACTACTAATAATAAAATATAAAACTAAAACAGTTTTGAAATAAAGATTCAATATAAAATAAAACATAGAATAAAACAAAAACATAGATAAAAATTATGTTTTATGACAAGGATGTGCCTTGTCAAATTCTTAGATCTTCATTTACTTCATATAAATAGTAATTATTTTCGTCATCGTGGTCCTCGTTTTCTCCTTCCGGGGCATCACCATTGCCATCCAAAATTTCATGATAAAAGTTTAAACTTTCTATTCCTCGCCAGTCTACCCCAAAATGATTTTGAAGAAGTTTGTCTACGTCAGCCAATTTTTCAGACTTTGTGCTTAATCATTGCGAGTGTTTTCCTTTTTTTTTTTTTAAATGTCTTTGGGAACACCTAAATTTGACCGGTAGTGCTTCTCCCCTTGTACCGATATAATTCATTTTATTTCTTTCTTGATAATGATTCGTTTGCTTAGTGTAAACTTGAAATGCAGCCCACCTGCTGATTTGAACACAGATGAACTTCTGTTTACCAGTCCGCAACAGCAACTTCTTCAGTGACTTTACGGACTGTTCCAAACTCTGAAAAATGTTCAGGTATACTTATGACTTCACTAACTGAAAAAGCGTGGTGATATCTGTCAAAAATCACGGCCATCTCGATTTTTTTTTAAAAAGCAAGTATCCAGTTTTGGAACTCAGCGCCTCATATGTTCTCGGCATGAACTGGCGATATTGAACAGTTGACAGTTTTACGTGGCGAAACTCAGAAATAAGTAAAACGTTCCTGAATGAGATTTTTTGTAAAATTTCACAAAATTATTTATTAGTCATGCTGACTACAATTTCGATGCTAACCATTTTCAAAGCTACGATTGTAGCTTTGTAATTTATATAATTTTGAAATCTTATATTTGAAACAATCCAAAATTTACCTCTCTTGTAAAGAAGAATCTCACAATCATAAAAGCAATTGCAATCGTAGTCACACTAGCAATAATGCGCACGTGAATTGTTAGGTACTTGTTAGGAATTGCATCCACGAATGATGCTAACCTTAAAGATAAATACTTACGTGAATGTCATCGCACGGGGACACTTCGAGTTAAGGAGAATATAGTCTGTGCCCCGCGCAAGGGGACTCTCGAGTCCAAAGTGTTAATTATCAACTGTAGAAAATATGAATATGAAATATGTTAAAATCAGTGTTGCCAGATGAAATTTTGTTCTGGCGGTAGAAGTTCACGAAAAATAGCGGTAGATGGCGGTGAAAAAGCGATAGATTACAAAAATGTGGGTAGAGGCTTGTTTTTTTTTTTGTCCACTGCTTATAAAATCGTTCAAAAATTGTTCAACGACAATTTTTTTTTTTGTTTAAAATTTTCTTATTTTTGGTTAATCTGTAATAATATAATATAATAATAAATATAATACATCGTATAAAATTTAAATTGTTTGTTATATTTTAATTTTTATTGCATTTTTTCAGTCTTAAAAAACAATATTTTTTTTAATTAACTAATACAATTTTTAAATTAACAATACTAATTTTAAATTAACTTATACTACGCAAGAATTTTTCTTCTGTTTAAAAAAGTGCAACACAGATTAAGGCCTGGCGCGCACGGGCGTTTTTTCACCGCTTATACTCGGCGGCAATTTCACCGCGAAAATAGGACTCATACCATGTTATCAATATGCGCGCACGTGCGTTTGTTTCTGCGCAGCGTTTTTAAAAACGAAACTTATCCGATTCACTGAGCGGTTCGGTAGCGGTAGATCCAACGCAGGTGTTTATCTGCAACATGTATTAACATGCAAGTGAGCGCACTAGCGATAAATATACGACATTTCTGTATTAGTAATCGAAGTGTTGTATCGCTGTAAGTAATATGAGGTCGTATCATATTCAGTACTTCATCAAATGAGCTTTTGGACATCCGAAAATATTGAAAATATTTTCTAGAACTCGTACACAAATCATAATATATTTTGTGAAATTGTCTTTTTAAAAGTCTTTGACTCGTCAAAGGATGAATCCACAGTTTGTTTCGTCGCTTCTTCCGCAAACATATTAATAAACCACATATGGCAGCTTTTTGTTGCCAATCCATCTCGACTCTTGCTGAAAACTGCAACTTCCAATGAATATTAACGTTTTTTTTAACGCTCATGCGCGCACGTCAAAATATTTTGCGGTTGTGTAGCGGTAGCGGTAAAATAACCGCGCGTGGGAAAAAACGCCAGTGCGCGCCAGGCCTTAGTATACATATAAAATTTTATTTCAATTTTATACATTTATTAAATACATAAACATTTGTATAACATACATAAAAACATAAGAAACAATAATACTTAATATTAATTATTTTGATAATAAAAAAAATCCTTGTAGGTTCACTTCATTTTCCCATTTATGGTTGTAAGCCTGGTGATATTTCTTTTTTCTTGGAGGGAGGTGTCTAAGCCCGATCCACCTCTTCGTTTTCTTCATCGGAGCTGCTTGTGTCTGAACGACGAGAACTGGTGGAAGGTACTGGTTCCGTCATTCCACTTTAAGATGATAATAAATAAAATATTAGTAATTTTGTATTGTTTAGCAAGAATAAATAAAAACGAATTAATAATGATAATTCATCTTACCTATTATTATAACGACTTAAACACTCAAACACTACCAAAACTCAGATTCAAAACTAGTTGCGTTCAATTGTTGGCTTCAATGTGTAATGACGAAAAATTCGATCCGTTTTTATTTTATAGTAAATATCCGGGGAACTACTTCAATATTAAATAAAGTAATTCCCCTCGGTTTATTAACTCAAGTAATTCCCCCGGTTCCGTATATTTCAAAAACTCCCGGTTTTATAGCATTAACTATAAACATAAATTAACCAATAAGGTTTCGGCTAGTTTCTGATTGGTGATACGTCACTGAAGCAAGAGCATGCGCAAATTGAATTTAAATGACCTGGCATTTAAATGAAGTGGGGGAACCCTACATAATTTTGACATTTGACTGAAAAATATCGATGTAGCAAATTGAAAAAAAAATAATTCATTTAAATTATTTTTAATTAGGAATAATAAGTAGTAAAAAGCGATAGTTTATGATGAAAAACGGGAGAACGGTAGATGAAACCTGAAAACGGTAGAAATACCGCTTTAGCGGTAGATCTGGCAACACTGGTTAAAATTGGCAATAACTTAATTCACACATTAAATTTACATATATTCAACATAAAAATCTGTATAAAATAATTTTGCAAAATAGCCGTCAGTCACTATTAAATAAAATTAATATAAAACAGAATGTAGAGCAAATATAACTTGAATAGTAATACATAATAATCTTATTTACATATTAACACCGTAAGTTTTAGCGTCACGTCACATTTCTGAATATTGTTTGCGGTCGCACAAGGAAATTGCATGCGTTTTCGCAATTTATGAGATGGTATCCATTGTGGACATCAGCACCAAGCGACTACCGACAACCTACAGGGTTGGATTTACACATTTTGAGGGCATAACTAAGGGCTGAGTGAATTTTTTATTTTGAATCTGAGATCTGCTTTTAGGAAATTGGAATAAAATAATCATATAAGTTAAAAAATAGTTTCGTATATCATTTTTTTGTCAGTAGTTAACTTATATTGAGCTTTAAGAATAATGATATCTAACCATTGTATTCAAAGTAAAAAGCTTGTTTATAATGAAAGTCTTAGTAGTATAGTATAGAACAGTGGTTCGCAACCTGTTTTGATATTCCCAAATTTCTCATATAAGATTTTTTTTTTAATATATGTACCTATTCGCGACTGCAAATAACAGTGAGACATCTGATGGTGACTGGCCAAATTAAACAGAAGCGTATATTTGGATAATATTTGTAGCGTGTTGTGCTGCAGTTTATGTGAATTAAGAAGTATTTTAAAATATAGTGACTTAAATACAGTGCTTTTTTGCCGAAATATTGTTTGAACAGATAAATATTAAGAAAAAACTTCTGACATATACGCTTCTTGTCCGCCATCAGCTGTTGTACGCGGCGCCGCCAAAGTTAGGTTCAGTCGCGAATAGTTGCTGTTTTTTTTACATTTATATGTGGTAATTGTCAGTAATTAACAGTGGTGTCGGTGGTAAAATCCCTGCAGATATCCTTAAATCTAACACAACAACAGTCAGTAAAATATTGCACCCCTTGTTAACGCAAATTTGGAACAAAGAATTGCTACCAGCAGAATGGAAAAAAGGACTAATAATCAAGCTCCCCAAGAAAGGTCCCCAAGAAAACTCTCCAACTACGATAATTGGCGTGGAATTACCCATCTCAATTCTTGCAATAAAGTACTTAAATAATACACAATAGAATTTCACGCGTACTCAATATCTGTATTCGTCAAGAACAGGCAAGGTTCCGGCCTCGCATGTCCTGCATAGACCACATTACGTATTGTCATCGAACAGTCAATCGAGTGGAGTACTGGTATGTATCTTGTTTTCATAGATTTCTAGAAAGCATTCGACTGTCTATCTCGCGATGCAATTTGGAAGGCTCTACGAAAAAGAATAATTCCAGCCTTTATCAGGATGCCACCTGCGAAATCCTGCGCAAAGGCGTTCTCAGCGACCCCATTCCTGTTGGCGCTGGCATTAGTCAAGGATCTACTATATCGCCCATCCTATTTAACATCGTCCTAGATGATGTATTGAGAAGAAGTATCGGAACTGGAGACGGAATTCGCTGGACTTTAACTTCCCACTTGGCAGATCCGGTGTTGTAACTATTTTCGGACATCTGCTTCAGCGATCATCCTTGACACCGATTTTTCCTTTCTTGTACTCATTCGTCCAGCGGCAAATGGATGCATATGAAGGAGTATTCCAAGGAGGATGATATTGGTCAAATGGTCGCCTCTGGCTGCATTACATATACAGCCTCTTTCAAACACATTGTGATTGAACACATTGTGATTTAACACATATAATTGTTGTGTTATTCGAGCGATATCTCTTGCTGAATGTTGTTCTTAAGCTGCTGCTTAGTTCCATATTGAATTGTCTCGACAAACCTTACCCAATGCAGCCTGTCCATCGTGAATTAATTTTGCTTATGAAGACGATGGCAAATAGTTTTTTAATCAACAGAATGTTAGTGAGTTGTTAGCTTAAGCCGTTTCCTAAGTATTTGCAAAGAAAAACAACGGATACAGTCACTTCTACTTAACAAGGTGGCCAACTTATATCATAAATTTTTTAAATCATTGGTCAGAAAACGCTCTGCGCAAAATCTGCGTCGTAGCGCAAATTGTGTGCGATGTGACATCGTCTTTTTGAAACCTTGTTCATTAATTTCATCCACAAAGAAATTTTATAGCATCATACGATATCATTCGCCATCAACAATAACAACACTTACATTAGCATTTTCAAAAAAAGGTCCAGTGACACCACCAGCCCAAATTACACACGAAACAATTACCCTACGATGACCCAGTGGTCGTTCATGGATTATTTTCATCCCCAATAACAGCTGTTTTATTTCTTTAAATATCCATGCATGTTAAAAAGATCTTCCTCATGATTTTACTCGCGTCTTTACATTTGAAAATTCATTTTGATAATATGTTTTTAACTCTTCATAATGCATTGTTTGCATCCGAACTACCCGAGTGTTAAACTGCATCTATTAGCTACACACTAAACTGTCATCATTGGCGCTACAGCCAGAGGTGAGTCTAGGTCTCCAATTTTCAGGTTTCATGAGCATATTTTCAATCTTCTTTTCGTGTATGTACAATGTACATTCAAGAGTAATATGGTCAGTATTGCGTCCATTTTTGTAGAGTACATAGAAAAGCACTTGTAGTTTTCAGCTCATTGTGAACGGCTAAGCAGAACCTGTAATTTGCATAAATATATTTTACACAAATTATTTTACAAAAACAGGAGCTGAAGTCACATTCGTACCGTTGCTTAGCAAACAAACAGTATGTACAAAGAATTTAACGCTTACTTCCATAGGCTTGCCACTTAACTAAAATGACCGAACTAAAAATGGGCTGAAGTTCATGCAAAGGTCTTTTACAAGAACTACTTATTGCTAGCGTTGCATCGCGCAAACAATCTACATCCTTCAAAGTTAAGAGTTCATTAATATTTTTTGTTCCTTTTTAATACGGTCCTTATAATTCCTTGTTGGAGAGAAGCGCCAAGCGGCCGGTGCTGAAACTAACGCCACTCTACTCATATGTCATCGTTGGTGAACATCAGACTAGAATTATTGTTGGTATAAGTTAGATAAGAGGGATTTACAGATATTAGTGCTATGAACACCTTTCCCAGAAGTTACAGGAGTTACCTAATTAGCAACGATATGTTACCCCCATAACACAGCACATAGTAGTTGTGCAATTTATAATATGAGGCGTTGAACTCAAATCTCACCCAACTTACGTATAGTTCTAATTGATAATTTAGTCACCCTAGTTCGTAAACAAGTTCGATATAACAAATTTTATAGAATAGCAAAAAAAAGATCAGTCTTTCAGGTTTGGAAAGGTTGTTGTGTTTTACTTAAGCCGTACAATTTCAGTGGTGATAAAGAATATTGCATTACCCAGCAAATTTTACATTTCTCAAATATTTTTGTTGTCAGTACCGATATTTTGAATATTTCTTTGTATAAATTATATAATAATTAGCCAACTAATAGCCTCCAGTACCATAATTATGCAAATTCTTTCGGACGTTTCGGAAACTGCTCAACAATCTGTTTCCGTCTTCAGCGATCACAAGAGTGATAAACATTTCAATTTACTTCGAGTTTTTATAACGGGTATTGTAAGAGTGGGACCAAGTTATAGGTGTGTTGTTATTGGTTGGGTGGTTGGGGTCAGATATAGGTAGGGACGGGACTACCTGTGGAAGATTAACGACGGGATTAAGGTTGTTTGTCATATTATTGTGTGGTAATGAGTTGTTTGTTACCGGATTAGTAACCTGAGAATTAGAAAGGTTGTTTTGAATAATTGATAGCCAGAATTGAGGAAAATCTATGCTAGTTTGGCTGACAGCATCTCCAGAGTTTTCGATCAAAGCAGACTTTTTCAATTTTCTTTTGAACTTGTTTTCCTCATACATTAAGGGTTTAGCATCTTTCCATTGGAAATGGTGTTTGTTTTCCCAAGCATGCTCGGCCAGTTTGGAACTGTAAATTTCGCCCTGCTGAAATATTTTCTTATGCTTGTTGACCCTCACATGCAAAGGTCTCGTCAATGTATTGTTTCCCGCACTTGCAAGGAATAGAGTAGACACAGTTTTTGTTTAGAACAGATTTGGTTTTCGTACATACAGATCTTAAAGTCAAACTCGATTTGTCGCAAATGTCGAAGAATTGACCAAATTTGCGGAACTATAGCGGTGAACAAATATCAGGAATACAAATTCTACTATACAGATGCATACAAAACCAAATATACCTACAGAATCGCCAGAATATCAGAAGACAGCACTCGAACCTATCGTCTACCAAGCAACGTTGACATCTATCAAGCAGAAGCAGAGGCAATTTCTAAAACCCTGGACATTGTACGTATAAGCAACCACCGACGTACTGCTATCTGTTCCGACTCCCTCGGTACAATACAGGCGCTAAAAAATCACCAGAGTAAAGATCCAACAATTCAAAAAATTCAGGACAAAACACACAATATTTCAATAAACGGCAAGACAATCGTTTTCATCTGGACACCAGGCCACGTTGGCATAGAAGGCAACGAAGCAGCAAACGCAGCAGCTACAGAAAACCCTACAGCAGACGAAGTACTGCAAATCTCCCCAAACATTACGTGCACAAACAGTCCATTAAAACCTAACTCCACCAGGTCCGAGTGAATAAATGGACCACAATAACTGAAAATAAACTCAGATACATAAAAAACGATATTAACTCATGGACAGCTGAGACAAACAGAACAGACCAAATTGTATAACCAGGTTGAGAATTGGACACACGAAACTCACACATGAGCACAAAATGGCCAAACTATACCAAAAGATATGTGAGACCTGCAATCAGCCCCGGACAGTCAGGCACGTATTAACAGATTGCCCACAATACCACTATGCGCGCACCATACCACAAGACATACAACAAGCCTTAAAACAAGAATCAACATTGACAAAGAACATACTGAAATACTTAAAAGCCACAAACTTGCATAATAAAATATGAATCACATTGTAAATACGTATGTAATATATCATGAACTACACCAGTGTTTCTCAACCAAAAACGTGCCGCGGACCAGTATAATATATAGTTTTCTAACGCGGACGACTAACAATAACACAGCTCTACAAAAAAAAAAAGGTCATACCCAGACATGCGATACATGGTTTCCGAAGTATTTTTGCTCGCTGATCACGAATCTGTGGTCGGTTTGTCTCCATCAGGTCCTCAAACCTTGCTAAGGTCAAATCCGAAAATTTGATTAAAAAAATCTAAAAAAATTCATATGGGGGTTTTTGAGGTCGCTGATTACGAATCCAGTGTCCGTTTGACATTATCAAGATAAGGTCAAAATCTGTTCAAGGTCAAATGGCCGAAACACCTCCAAAAATTCTAAAAAAAATTACGGACACACCTTAAAAACTATGATAGCTAAAGACCTGCGGTCGGAATTTTATAATCCTGAGGTCCTAAATAGCCTTAGATTTCATTTATAAGAAAAAAAATTTTTTTGAAAAATTTTGATTTTTATTTCATTTTTTCAAAATTTCAAAAAATTCTATCATGAAAACAGTACAAGATAGATACCTGCGGTTTAAATATTTGAAATACGGACACTGGATTCGTAATCAGCGACCTCAAAAACCCCCATATGAATTTTTTTAATCAAATTTTCGGATTTGATCTTGATCCTGACCTTAGCAAGGTTTGAGGACCTGATGGAGACAAACCGACCACAGATTCGTGATCAGCGAGCAAAAATTCTTCGGAAACCATGTATCGCATGTCTGGGTATGACCCTTTTTTTGTAGAGCTGTGTAATTGTTGGTTAATTTTTTGCAAGAAAACAAATATATTTAATGTGCTACTAAATACATTGATTTTATTTGTAGAAAATCACAGTAAGTTTACAGAAAATAAACAAAATATAAATTAATTGCATAAAAAATGTGCATAAAAAATAAAAATAAAAACTGCAAAAAACACAAATCAAAATTTTCGCGGACCACTAAATTTTTCTAGGGACCACTGGTGGGTCCGCGAACCACCTGTTGAGAAACACTGAACTACACTATACTGTATAAAATAGTCTTTAGAATAGTATTAACAAATGTATAAAATTATAACACAGACACTAATAGCCGTTGACGCTGAAATGTCTATAAACAATAAATGAAAAAAATAAATGTTTGGGTAGAATATTTAGTTTTGATATAATACAAGATGGGTGCACTGTTTTCATATATTTCTCCCGTTACAGTGAGTTAAATCTCTGTGTGTTATGTATTCTTCGAATAAGACTTTTTTGTGAAAGTAGGATTTCCGTTTGTACTTTATACATATTTTGAACTGACACAGTTTCGTCACAGAAATAAATTTGATCTTAGGTACAAAGTAAATAATAAAACCCAAAGAACTTTCTACATATTAATAGAAGTGTCATTATTTATTCAGTCCTAAAGTGCTCATATATTTGCGTCTATTTTACAATCTTACTTTATATTCATCTCATAACCCATAACATACTCTAGAAAAAAAATTAGCCAAAAATTACATTTCCTCATAAAATTCCTATATACGACAAGGAATAAAACTGTATTTTCTTTCATATCAGAGACGTTTGGTATTTTATTCTGGAAAATCATAAAAGTGAGAGGAGTAATGTAGCTTTTTGCACGTTAGTTCTAGTATGTGCATCTACTGAGGCTGTGCAAGATAAAAAGGCTCGTGTTACCGATCTTTTCATCTTCCAACTTCTTGTATTAAAAGTAGTCATCTCGAGGTTATATACAACAGTTTTTGTTATTTTATTTCAGGAGACGCATTTTTGCAAACAACTGGTTTATTTTCATTTATTTTTAATATTTTAGTACCCTTAATGTAAAATATACGAAATATTAAGGTATTTCTAGAGAGTGCTTTGACATTTTATTTGATATAAAAAAATAGGGAATTTTTAGACAACACATGAAAATAGTGAAAATAAAAACAGGACAACGCTTAAGAAAAACAAGGGCAATGTATACTACGTTTCTAATTATTACGTTCGTAAATTTTCAGTTATTGGGTCAATTCTATGCAACCTATAATGCGTTCCGTAAGCTATAGGTGTTATGGTTACCTATATGCAATTGGTTGTGTATGCGCGCGTTGTGTATTTACATGTAACGTTACGGCTGCGCGCATAATTTTGCATAACAGTTTTTTAGCATGTTTATTGCAAAAATTGTGTTAAAATAAATAAATTTAAAAAACTACTTTGCGTTCCTTAATCTATGTCTTAAGAGTTTCGTTTAATTATACATAATAATTTAAAAAAATATATTTTTTTTTCAACGATGCAGATAATCGACATTTTTCGAAAAACTAATCTGATCAAAAATTCCTGTTGATCTTTTCCGGTTCCCATCAATGAACATTATTGAGATATTTTTTCAGATTTTTAGATCAACCCCTCTGGGAAATAGGGTAGATGAAAAAAGTTCTTGATATATTTTTAGAGAAAACCCCACAAAATATCAATAAAAAAAAATTGCTTATCTATCCTCTTAAATCATTAAGAGGTTTCATTTGATACCCCACTCAAAATTTTAAAAACATATTTTTTTATTAAATACTTATTTGTTTATATTTATCTCGCGATGTGCTTTTTTGAATTCTTTGTAATTTTCCTATATGAAGAACAAAGAGTTGTAATATCATGCCAAATTTCAACTTTTTATGATCAGCCGTTCGGCAACAATTTCTATCGTACTAACAGACAGACACCAGAGTGACATTATAAGAGTTTTTTTGGTGTTTATACCTACAAAAAGAATATTCAAAAGTACTGACGAACAAAAAAAAAAAACAGATCGTGGAGGAACTGGGTACACGTGCCACATGAGTGCACTAAATATAACTCGCGGGCCATAGTTTGGCCATGTCGGATATTAGAGCTATGCAAAATACCTAGGTCATCCTAGGTCAGGATTTCGACATCTAGACATTGTGATGCTCAGCTGTTTGATTAAAAAACTATTTGTCAGCGTCTAGCATATGTTACCTGATTACGAAATGCATACGCCGCATTTTCGTAATACGGAAATATTTGTCATGACGAAAGAATATTGGAACTAGGTCAACCAGTAGTATAAATACATGGAGCATGTAGCACGGTATCGGGGCAGAGGAACCTAGCCAACTCCTCTACATGTACCAGTCCACACGGCGACGACCGTGACACCGACGCCAGATACTCGTACTGCTGGTGAGCCAAGCAAGCAGTACCATGTGAGTGGGAGAAGGCTTCTCCAGGCTCTTCGACTCCTTGATGAGTAGCCCCCGCCTCGGAGATAGGTCCAAGCCGATACTGACCAACACGGGGTGAACCGAAGACTTCCCCAACTCCATGGGCAAATTCGTACCATTACATTGTAAATTGGATATATAATTGATAAATTTGTATTGTAAAAGACAGGAGTTGTCTTTCAAACAATACTCAGTAAGAGTATTTCCAATACCAAATACCAAATACCGGGCAAAGTATTTGAAATAATGTAGTTATTTCAAATAATTTATATGCATTAGAAATACTAGAATTATTTCAAATAATACGAAAATATTTGAAATACTAGGGAAATATTTGAAATACAAGGAAATATTTGAAATAATAAGAAAAAATTTAAAATACTAAGGAAATATTGGAAATGCTAGGAAAATATTTGAAATACTAGGAAATACTGGGGAAATGTTGATCTACTAGGAAATATACTAGGAAATCAGTGGCGGATTAAGCCTCCGCCGGGCTCAAGACATTTTTGATTTTACGGGCCCTCAACCTAGAGGCGTTCAAAGTGAAGAGCAAAAAAGGTCCTCACCTCTCAAATCCAAGTGAAAAGCAAAAAAAAAGGTCCTCACCTCTCAAATCCAAGTGAAGAGCAAAAAAAAGGTCCTCACCTCTCAAATCCATGTGAAGAGCACAACAAAAAAAGGTCCTCACCTCCCAAATCGGGCCCTTGAAAATTACGGGCCCAAGACAATTGTCTTTTTTGTCTCTACGAAAGTCCACCACTGTCTGAAATACTTCTAAAGTATTTCAATTACCGACATTTTCAGAAAACAAATATCGAATTCAAATACCACGGAACAAGTATTTGCAAATTCAATTACTAATGAGCATTTTTTTGAAGTATTTGAAGTACAATATTTAAAATACTATAAAGCATTTGAAATACTTTTTCAAATAATTTATTTCAAATATTCCCAGCTCTTTCTGGTATAAAGATTCCTTGTTCATACCTACGAATACCTAAAAACCTTAGATTCGAGCCCTTTGTATCTACATAAAGCAATGTGATTTAACCTTAAATTAAAAATTCATTCAGTAAAGTGTGAAAGTTTTGAACTAAATCTGCCGAAGCCCGTATCATTTTCGTCATTTTTACGATATTTTGCATGCGTAACTTTACTCAAGTGAAGGTATACTCGTGTATCCGTTAGAAAAGTTGGCACGTTATGTCAAAGGTTGATTTTATCCAGTGGTAATACTTCAGACCGCTTATGAAAAATTTAAGCAATGGTTTGATAAATAATATATGTATATGGAGTCAAAAATATTTCTTGTTTCTGGGTTACAACGATAAGGAATATTGACTTTTTTATGTGGGTACACAATTTTTTTCATGTCACTTTTTGAGAATTGGGAAATTTAAATTACTTGACATTGAAGATTTATTAGAGGTTCTGTCATATATGTCTTTTCGCGACAGTTTTGGAAAAAGGTTTTATACCCTTTATTTATTTATTTATTTTGTGAGTAGAACATTTTTCTATCAACCAACATGAAAGATGAGATAGAATTTATGAAACAAATCATTTCTCAGTTAACATAATTATCACCAGAAGCAAATAGTTTGTCGAAAATGTTCGTTCTAAATCTTTTGAGTAATCAATATTTAGTCTATCTTAAGGTGCGTACTGATTAGAGCATTTGTGCGCGCACGAATGCTGTGCGCGCACAAATGCTTAGTTGAGTACGAGGTACAATTTGTGTGCGCGTACATTAATAAGCGCACGAATGCTATCCATAGCTTGTCGGTCCCACCGATAAGAGAAAAGAACTTGTGCGAACTTGTGCTGCAGTCATATAATTGTGCGCGTAAATTTGGGTAAACACTAGTAAATATTCAATATGGAATGGAGTAAAAAGGTATTGCATGCTGGTAAACGAATACCCAGTTGCAAAAAACGTAGGGTTATGGCTAATCGTTCTTTCGCGGGAACAGCCCTTATAAATTTTGTCTTTCTCCCAATTTTTTGACCAACTTTATTAACGAGTAGATCAAAATCTGCCGCTGACATTCAAACAAAATTTTGAAATTGTGCAGTAACCTCTTGCATTTGCAGTTCTGCTAGCAAACTTGAACTATTGTATATTTCCCTGCTTCTATATAGTTATGTCATCCACCACCGTTTGTTTTGTTTTTCTTTTTTTTTACTAAGTATACTATAGCCACATTCAGCAGACGCACCAGTGAGTTACCGGTTGGTAAATTTTTTCCTGTATGCATACGTTTATCTACCGGTGAGTTACCGTACTTACTCACCGGTCGCCATTTTATTAATCGGATTAACGATTAGTTGCTCACCGGTGGACATTTTGACAGTTATATCTGTAGTAACAAAGAATCAAGCACAAAGCAAGTAAAAAATTATGGAATTGAGTGCTAAGTCAGTTTACTTAGATATTGAGGAGACGTATAAAAAGCACATGTACTTTTAAAATTACTGTAAAAGCTTACATTCAAAATTTACTGTCATTACAATCTGTCATTGTTTAGATATTGTAGTTTTCATATACGCCGTTCGACAACGCTGCTAAAAAATGTGCATTTTGTCAAATTCACTGGTAAGTTTGTACCGGTAAGTCACTGATGAGTCTGCTGAAGGGTCTGCTGAAGGACTGCACACTTTTACGTACGTTTTGAACATTTTTGCTCTCCTAAACTTTTGAACCGCGCAGTCAGCGAAAAAATTAGTGGGAACATTGGTTATGAACAAGAGAATTCGATATAAAATCACGGCTACCGAAATGGAATAGGTACTAGGGAAGATGTTGTAGCGTCACAAGCGTCGGTAGGATCAGAAATGAAGAAATAAAAAGAAAAATTGATGTAGAAAAGAACATTTTCACACTCATTGAAATAAATGAAGGAATGTGGATAAATAGAGTGACAGGCTAGAGCCCAATAAGACGAAGGAAGCGAGGTAGACCAAGAAGATCGTGGCTGTTTGAAGTTGAGAGAGAATGGGAAGATTAAAATAGCAGAAAAATGCCCGTAGTATTTAACCATGCCCATAAATGAGCTGGTGGAACTAATAATTCAAACTGCACAACACAAGAAAGTCCTTAGGTAAGGAAGGAGTTTTCCAAAATATTATGATTATTGAAGGTGATTGTAAATATAGCTCTATATAAATATACTCTAACTCATTGGTTCTCAAACTTTTTGAAGTCGGGGAACACTAAATTCTGATATATTTTTAGGCGGAACATCTACAATACAACATAAACTTTAAAACAGGGGGCGCGGGTAGCTAACTGTTTTGAAACCAAAAGAGCAATAAAAGAATAATAATGTCCGCAAAAACACTCCATTATTATAGAACATAAAAGAAACGGAATCGTGTCGCAGCGTGTGATTGACAACCCCCTGCTTCAAAGTGCTACTTTTAGAAAATAATATGTATATAAATAAAATATGTACCGATATTAATTGATGCAAATAAATTTATTGAAAACACAATTAAAATTACAATACTTTTAAATAATCTCAAACTTATTGCGATACATGAGCTTGATGATCTTTACAGATCTCAGCGATATTGGGACGAATAAATAATAATAATAATAATAATAATAAATTTATTGAAGGCTAAAACAATACATAAATTGCATACCTTAAGTCTAGGATGCATAATTATAACTCAAAATACAATTACAAAATATACTCAATTAATAGAAGGAAAACAATTCATCGATTAAATTAAGTTGGTTTGTAGATATTCTGGTACACTATAGAAACAATATTTCAATAACAGATTCTTCACTGCCACTTTAAACTTTTTTTCATTTAATTCTTTGACATGAACTGGCAATTTATTATATAGCAAGGGCCCGTAATAAGAAGGACATTGTTTTGTTAGGTTTATTCTTGTTTTTGGTATAAGCATGTTGTTTTTGTTTCTCGTGTTGTGTGAATGTATGTCTATATGTGTACTGAAATTGTGTATGTGTTTTTTAGTAAGTGTAAGTATGCTAAATATATAAACACACGGTAACGGCATTATTCCAAACATTTTAAAAAAAGGTCTGCAGTGGTCCCTTGGCTTTGCATGTGCTAAGATTCTGATAGCTTTTTTTTGTAAAATGAATATTCTGTTTGCATAAGGGCTTGCTCCCCACATAATAACTCCATAATTAATATGCGAATGGAATAATGCAAAATATGTCATTTTAGCCGCCGCATTTGTGATCAAACAAGATGTTTTCCACAGTACAAATATAATTTTCGATAATTTTTTGCAAATACTATCAATATGCTCTCTCCAAGATAATTTCGCATCTATGTAAATTCCTAAAAAATTAGCACTGTTGCTTTGCACTAAATTGATATTTGATAAAGCCACACGCATTTCTTCTTCTAAATTCCCTAGTCTCTCGCGTTTGTTTGTTTTTATATTAACCATAGTTGAAAATCGTGCTTCGCAATGATATGATGTGGAAAATAACAATAATATGTTCAGGTTCTTTTGCTTAAACTCGGGTATTCATCTTTAACAGATCCAAAAATTTTCAGGAGTGTTTTCATGGAACTGTTATTTTAATCCACGATCTGAAGAAAGTGACGTCAGTTCTTCTTCTTTTAAAGTAAAACTAGAAAATTCGCAAGAAAGAAACGGGTTTCTTATCCAATCATATGGTTCTGTGTTTAACAATGGAAAATATTTTCCAAATTTTTCTTCTAATGTGTATAAATGTTCCTTTATTAAAGAAACGATTGCCTCGTTGGTATTTTGCACAGAGGGGAACATTTCTGTTTCTCTCTCTTACGTGTCTTTTCCATAGTAAGACTCTTTTTTTCATTGCACATAATTTGTCAGTCGATGTACGAATGTTTTCATCCTTTCCTTGCATACTTATATTGACAATATTAAAGTAATCAAATATATTGGCCAATTACGCCAAATTATTGCACCAATCATCATTTTTTAGATAATTTACAAAATTTTTTGGATTTTCTGTAAAAAAAAGTAATTAATTTTTTAATTTTAACAGACAATTTAAAACCTTTCCTCGTGATAAACACCTCACGGTAGGACGAAGTAAACATACATAATCTGCTTCCATCGATGAACAAATTCGGCTTTTCTTTTATTAAAATCGGTCTCATTTTAATAAAATTAACCATGGTAACTACTTGGTCAAATACTTCATTTAATTTCTTGGGCATTGTCTTTATGACAAGTACTTCTCGGTGCAAGAAACAATGATGAAATATTATATTTGAATTTATGGTTTTAGCTAAAGCCACAAATCCTTTGATTGATCCCGTCATAGACGCTGTTTCATCGGCACAAATACCGACACAATGATCCAATGATAATTTTAAAACATTCAAATACGATGTTATTGCATCAAAGAAGTCCTGACCAGTTGTACGACCCAAAAGTTATTTGCAGCATAATCATTGATTTATTATCTTTTGTTCATAAATAAATCGTACAAAGCCTAAGAGCTGCACCTTGCCACTTATATCAGTTGATTCGTCTACTGGTAATGTAAAAGGCACATTAACAAGCAGGTAAGCGACTGTTCTTTCGATGTTGCAGGACATGTCATTAATACTTCTTCGAATCGTATCATCAGATACCGGAATCTTCAAAATTTCCTTCTTTGCTTCTTGCCCAAACATAATTGTCACTATTTCACAGCAGGCAGGTAATATGAGAGATTCTGCTATCGTGTGTGGCTTTTTTTATCGCGGAGTAATTTTAAACCGAAAGATATTTTTATTCATACAAAGCCGAATGGTACATCTAAATTTTACATTGGATTGATTTTTATTTGCAAACAATTTTTAATTGAATTGTACATTTGATTTTTTCGCGGTACACTTGAAAGTTCATCGCGGAACACGCTTTGAGAACCAAGGATCTAACTCATACTACTAAACTTCTAGAGCAGTGGTGCCCAACCATTAACTTGGGTCGAGCCAGTTTAGAATTTAAAAAAGTTAGGCGAGCCACATTTATTCATTTTTAAAATTTCAATTCTGAATGTATTTAATGAATAAAAATATATAAATTGTTAAATAAAGGATTTATTGTTAAGGAAAATTAAAAATTAATATAGAGTGGCAGCGCACATCAGAGAACAAATTAAGAGAGATCAAGAACACTATTAAACCATGGAAAATACCCGGCTCTAGGAGAGAACAGATACTTATAACCAGGTTAAGAATAGGGCACTGTCAACTAACACACAAGTTCTTGTTTGACAGCACAACAACCGATAGATGCCCTACCTGCCACACAAAAACATCAGTAAAACATGTCCTCACCGAGTGTCCCCAATATGACGAAGAAAGAAGAAAGCATGCGATGCCCAACAATTTGTGCGAAGCCCTGTGCAACGACCCAGTGCAACTACAGAAGACCCTTAATTTTCTGATAGCCACAAAATTAGACAAATATATTTAACTATTAAATAAATGTACTCATTATAAAATGTAATTAATGTAAAACCAAAAATTGTAAACCAATGTAACTGTTATAAAGACGCTAATAGCAGCACGCTGATGCGTCTCTAATTATAAATAAAAAATAAAAAAATTAAAAATTACTCGCGAGCCACATCAAGAGGTTAAGCGAGCTACACGTGGCTCGCAAGCTACGGGTTGGGTATGCCTGTTCTAGAGCTTCCATTATTTACAAATTAAGTCATAAAAATTTCATATAATAACTAACTATTACTAGAACCAATAATTTATCTACTTCTGTTATTATTAATATTTTACATTACTAGGAACAAGCGACATTTTTCATATATATTGTTTGTGTTCTTTGTGTATTAATAATCGTTATTTTTTTAAGGTAATCTTCTTTTTTTTATTATAATCTGCGTACAGATTAAATATTTTTTACATTTTATTAACTTTTTGTTAAACTTTTTAACTATTTCGTCGATATTCTAATTTTTCTAATGTATCTAAAATTTATAGAACGGAAATTAGTTTTCTATTACAAAAAATTAAACTTTTTCATGCGCCTTTTACGTTCAGTTTCGTAGAGAATTTTAAATTACGCCGCATTGAAAATTTATAGAAAGGACATGTAGTTTTTTACTTATTGTACTAGATTTTATACAACTTTTTTTCTTTGGTAGAATATTTTGCAATGTAGTTTTAGGGTAGACTGCGGTACAGTTGACATATTCTGATATTACCAGTTGACTTAATTATACGTAATTTCTAGCTTCGCATACTTGGTATTTGAAGGTTAAGGGAGACATTAAACCCTGAAAAAAAAAAAAAAAAAAAAAACCCTGGAATTATTCTTGTAGGAAAAGGAACAAGCGCTGAGAAAAAATTGCTATCACACGCCTTCGTATAGGTCACTGCTACTGAACTTACAGACATCTTCTCCGAGGTGAAGAGACTAGAGATGAGAATTTCAGCTCAGTTTGCGGAACCGGATCAGTGGAGGTCGTTCAGTTTGTTGAGCCGGTTCATTGATCCGGCTCAGTGATCCGGTTAAGTAAACATGTTTTCGAGACACAGGTCGGTCGTTAGTTCGTAGGTAGAACGTCGCTTAGAGCCGGTTCTTGCAATATATGAACTGTAAACATGATCCCGAGACACAGGTCGGTCAGTCGTTCGTTCGTAGGTAGAACGTCGCTTAGAACCGGCTCTTGCTTCGACACGGTCAGTTGTCGGTCGTTCGTTCGTAGGTAGACGTCGCTTAGAGCCGGCTCTTCCTTAGACCCGGTCAGTTGTCAGTCGTTCGCTCGTAGGTAGACGTCGCTTAGAGCCGGCTCTTCATTAGATCCGGTCAGTTGTCGGTCGTTCGCTCGTAGGTAGAACGTCGCTTAGACCCGGTCAGTTGTCGGTCGTTTGCTCGTAGGTAGAACGTTGCTTAGCACGATTCTTATCTAACATTTTTGAAACAAACAATTCACTTTATGTATCTACTGTATTTTAAACCAGATGTGTTAAGTTTATGGCGATGTTTATTGCCCTTATAAATCGGACATCTGGGATTTGGGCAATATTTTTAATATTTTTATATAGTATGGTTGTAAGAAAATACAGACTAAGCCTATTAGTTTCAAATAAACTGCCCTACAAATTGATGACAATAAATAATACACTTTATGATAATACATTAGAAGCCGAGTTCTCGCGAAGTTCAACATGACATCGATCCAGATCCGGATCACTCCGGTCACTGCTCACAATCGCCCGACCAATCGTATCCTTGAAACTTGAAACTATACAGTGAGCCGTGGGCCGGCTCATTTCAATTTGGTGAACCGTGTCACTTCGGTCAGTGTACTGAGTCGGCTCAGTGAGCCGGTTCGTTCATGAACGACCCATCTCTAGAAGAGATTATTTGTGAGATGTGTCACACTTATGTCTGTGTTTTCATGCTTTTCTCAGGAGTTGAGGCCAGTAAGTCACCTGCGCAGTAACCAGAATTCGTACTGGCGCTTGGTTACTAAGCAACGGACATAGAACTGACTGCAAACAGCACTACGATCGGTATGACGTCATTGTTTGGTGCATACACGATAACGCACCTGGTATCAACTCCTAAGAAATGTACTCTACCCATTTTAACGCAATACATACAGTTTGAGAATGTCAGGATGAGATAAGACCGGTGTTATGATCTCTCAGTCGCTTTAGGTGACAATAGAAAACATCAAAATGTCCCGCCTACCAGAGACATCATCCATTTGCACGGCAGTATCCTGAAAGCGGCCGAGTATATAAAAATAATACATTTTATCCCCCAGGGAAGTGTTTTGGGACCTGTACCCTTTCTGGTATATGTTAATGACATACTGAAGGAGACAGAAATTGCCCTGTACGCCGATGACACCGCGATTCTCGCACAATCTTTTAAAGTCCCGGTTCTCATGCAAAGACTGCAAAGCTCACTTAACTCACTTGAGAGCTATTTCAAACAGTGGCGTATTGAGATAAATACGCAGAAGAGCGAAGCGATTATATTCTCCTGTAAGAGAAGACTGCCAGTGCATGACAGCCTTATCCTTAACGGGGAAAACATTCCATTTAACACCACAGCCAAATATCTAGGCGTAACACTCGACCGGAAACTAGCATTCCGACGCCACACTGAGCTAACTGTTAAAAAGGCTTACGCCCAATTTTGCAGGCTCTACCCGCTGATTAACATACATTCCAGGGTCTCACTGAGCAACAGGAGGTTATTATACCTAACCTACCTAAGACCAGTACTGACCTATGCTTGTGCAGCCTGGGCTTATGAGCCCAGAAATATTAAAAAACTGCAAGTATTTCAGAATAAAATGCTGCGTGCCATCACTGGTGCTTACTTTTTTGTTAAGAACACAACCTTGCACAACGACTTAAACATTACTGCCATGGAAGAGTTCGTGCGAAAAGTATCAGAAAATATATATGTCGCTTCTGCGCAAAACCCCAACTCACTTGTTTGCGGTCTGGGAAATTATGACCCTAATAATCCATGGTACAAACACAAAAGGCCTAAGACCATTGTCAGCTGAGAGCTGAACTCAGGTCCTGCTAGGGAAGGACGGAATATTCTCACCACATATCATGCTCCACCTTCAAGGGGAGTGTTAGGTATTACAAAATAGTTAATCAAAAAAAAAAAAAAAAAATGCGAGGTTCTTAAAAACTCGGACGGTGTAAGCCCTAGGGCATGAACCGCCATAAGCTACATTGGGGGGAAGCCCTTGAACCGGAAAGGAAAAACAGGGGTTCCAAGGTAGCATTGGTATAACCTGATCTTGGTGCTCCTCGACAACAGTTTCGTTTTGAAGACGGGACCAAGTGCAAAATACGATGCATTTGCAGCTTTAATTCTATTCGTAATTTCCTGCTGTATCATATTCACCTGATTTACCATAATGCCCAGGTATTTGAAATTAGAAACTCTCTCAAAAGTGTTGTCATTAATTTTTAAGTCGGTCGTGTTCTAATGACTGCGTCTACTAACAATGAGATACTTGGTTTTTTCATTATTGATGATGAGTCCTATGAGCTTCGACATCAATAAGGTTAGAATAGTATATTCTGTAACAAGGTTGGAATGAAAAAATTCGATGCGAGTGGAACATTCCGAGCGCGAGCCGCAGGCGAGCGTGAGGAACCACGAGCATCGAATTTTCTCATTCCAACTGAGTCACAGACCCTACTTTCTCCACGACCACCAGAGAGAAAAAAAAATTAACAAATAATTATTTTAACAAACATTTTATCTTAACAAATAATTTATATTGCATAACAAATTAATCAATTAATTAAACTAATTTATTTTATTTATTATTTGTTTAATTTTAATTTAATTTGCCGCACATTGGCCACTATTTTAGGTTAGGAAGTTATGTTGCATTTATTTAATGTAAACGTTGCATATATCTTAATGTAACCCTACAAAAACAAAAGACAACAAACATGGAATTGTTATTCCATAACAAGTGATGGAATGAAATACACGCAAAATGCATAAGAAGATAAGTGCTTTAGAATAACATTCCAACTCTTGTGTTAGAATATTAACTTTCTGTAGTCAAAATTGGTTTTAGAATTGGTAAATTCTATAGTGGTCGTGGAGAAAGGTATATTACGTCTTCAACCTTATTTGAAATAATATCCAGGTTATCTGCATACCCTAAAATCTTGTGGTATCCTTTGAGTTCTAAACCACGGTGGTTGGTATCTTGGGCTTTTCGTAACACCAACTCCAGCACGAGGTTAAACAGCAAAGGTGAGGTGGCGTCTCCTTGTTTGACTCCAGTATGAATTTTAAAAGGCTGTGACAAAAGGTTTTCTACTTTGACAATAGATGGATAAATTATTATCTATAATTAATTTTTCTTCACATTGAATATGTTTATTATGTACGCTTGATGTGTAAGTAAATTTTAAAAAGAACAAATTAATATAAAATTTACATAAAAAAATCATGGTAAAAAGGTAATTTAATGCCTGTTTTGAAACCACGCTGTCATGTATGTTAATGCATAAAATACGATACAATTTTTTACGTTTTAAACGGAAAATAAAACCTCAATTTCAACCTCAAGCTAAATAGATAAATACCATTACATGTTTACAGCCCTACTTTACAGTTTATCATAAAAAAACTTAGACCTTTTGCTTTTATAAAACACATATAAAATCTACTTTCATGTATCTCTAATTAAAATAAAATACTCACATCTTCATATTTTACAGTTCACATAAAAGTATATTATTTCAACAATTAAACATAAAATTATGTGAAAAATACAGTAAAAAGTAGGTCAAACAATGGAAACAAAGAAGGATGCTTTTCGCATTTGTTTGTTCAACTCGTATATTTTTACCTAGACACAAAGTTTAAAAGGATAAGACCAGACTTCATGCCCCAGGACATGCGGATTTTACCAATTTACTTAAGAAAATATATCAAACTACGAAAACAAGATTTTAGTATTTGTAAAATAAATTTATATTTTGTTGGCAAAAGTTACGAATTCGTATTAATATATTTCATCCTTTAAGTAAAGAAGTTATCTCATAAGCTTTAAGAACACAGTACAAAACACCAGAGCCGTAACTATCTTTACGCCCAACTGGTTCGAAACTGTTTCTTATCATATTCTATGCAACCGTAACTCGTTCGGTAAGAAATATTTAAGTGTTGTGGGTGTCTATAAGCAATTCGCTTATTGTGAGCACCTGTAACATTTCAGGTCATCCGAATCTGCTCTAGATTCCTGTACAGTCGTACTGTATATATCAGATACGAAGTTTGTTTTTTTATTACGTTTTTTTTTAGTTTTTTTTTTTTTTTAAATTGTGGGAGTGGTAATTTCGGAAATAAAATTTCATTATTATTTAATATAAAATTATTCAATTAGTAAAAAATATTCAAATTATTTAAATACAAGGTGTCTCAAAAGAAATTTTATATTTATTTAGCTTACTGCGTCAACGCAACGTATCCGAGGGGCGCGGGGGTTATGTCAATCGGTAGCCTGGCTCTTGGGAATTTAGTCGCTATGGAGCGTTATTTGGGAGCAGACTGCGCGTTATGCGTGCGAGATTTTTACAAAAACGGTGATTCGGCGACTGTAGCGCGTAGAAAATTCTGCAGTCAAATTGATCTCCCGGAGAGGTGACATAAATTGGCCTCCACGCAGTCCAGATTTAACCCCTATGGACTTTTTCCTATGGGGTTATCTTAAATCTAAAGTTTACGCCAATAAACCGACTTCACTGGCGCATTTGAAAGAAAATATCCGTCATGAAATGGCAGCCATCCCTGAGTCCACCTGCCGAGACGTCATAAGTAATTTTACTGTTCGATTAAATGAGTGCCGAGAACGCGAGGGTCTACATTTAGACGATATTATTTTTAAGAAATAAATCCCCAAAAAGTGTATTTTAATAATTAATAAACATTTTTTCTATATACGGCTTACTTTTTTTTTTAATCGATCCACTAAATATAAAATTTCTTTTGAGACACCTTGTATAAAAACTAATCTATTTTAAGATAAACATCCTTAAAGATTAGATGAGTTATCAGTGACTGTATTTTTTCAGTTAAATGTTGAAAGACAGGGGTACAAATTTACGATCGTATATTATATGATTTTAAAATATTATCAGCATTTATCTCAAGCATATGGTCGAATGTTACACAGGTGTTGATATGCGACCATATATTTTCAATGATATGGACTTCTTAGGTAATTAGAGTCATAACTAATTATTTGGGTTATGAATTATTGGGAATAGAAATATGAGTCTTTAAGATAAGTTAAAAGGTTTTTGTTGTTAATTGGAGAGATGATTATTTTTACAACCACAAAAAAATGGGGTACAAAGATCAAATTATTAGTTCTAAGGGCTGGGAAAATCTTGTGAAAAACAGGGAGTCATGAGTAAACCACCACCGGAGTCGGACGAACCTCCCAAGATTTTTTTGTTGAGAAATCCGGTAGCGTGTAGTGAACCAGAAGTAGTTTGGACAGTTGTGATGAATTGAACGACCCTCGATAAAGGGATAAACACTGTGAGTGTTGTGAGGTGTTTAACGGCTTGTGAGGTGAAACGGTGATTATGTAGTTTTGTGTTGAGTGTCTCTCATGGGATTTTCGTAACCAGCATTTAATTGTAAGTTCTAGTGGAATTATGAACTTCAATCTTAATTAGACATTAAACGTAGATTAAGTAAAATTCATACTTTAATTCCAATACCCTTTTGCCTGTCATAAAGAATCTAAGCAACCAACCAGCGGACTTTTAGACCTTCAGACTTGATTTCGCTCGCAAGTCTTGGAACCCACTATGTGGAGGGCCTTTCAAAGTAAGTATCATGAAGTACAATGAAATTATTTAAATTCAGTCAGCCAACAATAACGTTTCGACCGATCCTAGAAATGCCTCCAAAAAATGAATTTCAATTACATATGCAGTAATTTAGTTAGAATGTATGTCGTTGAGTTGCAAGTATTTTATTGGCGCCTATAATGAAAAATAATGTTTTTCGATTTGTAAAGATAACCACTTATAGTTTCTTTTTTTATTTCATTCTTTTTTATTGACTAATAAATCTTCAAAAAACCTAAAAAAATTCATTCGAAAAACCTAGCAATAAAAAAAAGAAGTACCGTACCGCGTCAATAATTCGAACTAATTGGGACCAAGGGTAGTTCGGATAAAGGATTTTTCCGGATAATCGATTTGATAGAAAAATAAGAAAATTGATGTGAAGTGTGAATTTTCACACACTGCACGGTTTCGCATGTATATAATAAGTGAAGGCGGCATGCTGAGTGTGTAGGACAAATTTTGCTTTGTAATAACCACGGCAAAATGAACGATCTTTTTAAAATAATTTATCGTCTGTTAATCTCAGAGCTTTAAAAACAAATTTTATGTTAAAATATTTTTTTGTTAATTTTAATTCGAATACCTATCATTATTTAGGTTTCCAAATAAGTGCAGTATTTTTTTTTATATATAACAAGGTTCATTAAGATTTTGAAAATTGCGCCTATGGCTTTCATTGGTTGTCTTAAATCATACGCTCCACCCCTCTGGTTTTGTATAAATGACACATAGAATTAAAATATAATTCCAATTGGTTATTAAATTTACGCTCTTGAAAATTAAATTCAAAATTTGCTAAAGTATAGATAGAATTTTAACAAATTAATTTAAACAAAATAAAAATTAAAAAAAAAAAAACAAAAAAAAACTGACTCCACAAGCCAGGAACGAACCTGTGTAGTGTATAACAAATCTGTGTAGTTGGCGCGCAACGGAGCCACTAGACCACCATATGCTTAACAACTCAACGTATTATATGAGTATAAGCTTTATGCATCGTCAACCAAAAAACACAAAAAATGCGTTATTTTCCGAAAACATAATCTGATCAAAAATTCCTGTTGTACTATTCCGGTTCACACCAATGTGCATTACTTAGAATTTTTTCAGATTTTTAGTTTAAATCATCTGGGCTACAGGGTGTGGGACAAATTTGCCCAATTTTGGCAAAAATAGCTTCAAAATAATTTATTTTACAGAAATAAAATTTTGATCGTTAATCCACGTACTAAAGGCTTTCATTTGATACCCTACTCAGAATTTTAAAAAAATATTTTTTTTTTCGATGAGCACATATTTGTTTATATTTTTAGGGGGATATGTTTTTTAGATGTTTTAGTATTTTTCCTATGTGCGGGTCAAAGAGTTGTAGAAGCATGCTAAATTTCAACTCTCTAGGTTTAGCCGTTTGGCTACAATTTTTACCGAACAGACAGAAAGACGACAAAATGACGGTATAGGGGTTTTTTGGTCATACCTACAAAACCATAAAAAAAACTAGTACATACATGTGGGATTTTAATATGTTCCCACATATATGTCTCAACCAGAGCCAACTAAGACAGACGACTGACAGAGACAGACAAATGACGACTGTAATAAGGGCGGTGTAATTATTGTTTATTGTATTGTTTTGTATTGTTATTGTATTTTTTTTTTAATTAAGTAATTTTTTAATGTGCATATCGTGGCATTATATATTTATGTCACTGTATGTATATGTACAATTATTTTGTGAATAAACATAAACATTGTTTGGTGTTCATGTTGAGTTTGGTGATAGTGTATTCACTTCTGTCAATATAATTTGTATTTAACTGGTTTTCAATATAATTTTTGAGATTAAGACGTGTAGTATTTCATTTTAAGACAGAAATACTACATACATATGTTTTTATACTTTGCGTTCACAATAGTATCTT
The DNA here is from genome assembly GCA_963971575.1 of Liopterus haemorrhoidalis. Lineage (NCBI taxonomy): Eukaryota > Metazoa > Arthropoda > Insecta > Coleoptera > Dytiscidae > Liopterus > Liopterus haemorrhoidalis. The sequence goes on from OZ020621.1 coordinate 33,838,307, forward strand.
TGTTACACTGAAACCAGTTTAACAATAGAATCTATTGTTAAACTGTTTTTGTGTGACTTTTTATTTGGAGAGATTAGCAGTACTACTTTACTCAATAGAATTTGTAAGTATTTCTATGCCAGATAATTATTTTATAATATTATTATTAAGAAAATTCAAGAAGAAAGTTTGTTGTTTTGTATTTTTTTTTTTTTTTGTTACGTCCTCGCTGATACCACTGTAAAACCCTTTCGTGCTGTCTGTATGGATATGCTATGCATCAAGTTATGAAATTGTTATACACGAGGCTTTAGTATTAAAAAAAGTGCATAGTTGAAAATAAATATCTGGCGAATAAGAAATACTTTGAATAAATGTACATCTATTTACAAAGTTATCACCACTTCACAATTGTCTTTCAAGTAAAAATAGCCCATAACAAAATAAGGAATCGATTCTAGTATATATCGAGCAAACCATGCTAACCGTAAATAATTCCTCTCGGCGTAGCAAAAATAATTTATGAGCAGTACATAAAGTTCATGCATTCATAGTGAGAGCGGGCAAAGGACGGCCGTAAACGACTGCTGTAACAGTGAATAAATGACTGTTAGAGAAAGCAATCAGGCTATTTTAAAAGATTTACCTGAATGAGTCCATTCTCTGGTTTGTGTAAGCTCTATGACTGCCGCTAACGCCCCAGCTAACTGGATTGTAAATCAGAAATACCAACACTAATTCAGATACCCCGTACAAAAGATGAGAATTAGTTTATGTTATGGTTTTATGATTCACAGACTTTATTAAAATTTCTGATTGGGAATAATAACACTATTTTACTGGTTAATTTTCTTGGCTACAGAATAATTAGTGCATTTGGACGTTATAATTGCGCAATTTTTAAACCAATTATAAGATTTTCCAGGAAATCCAGAAATGAAAGTGGAATTGGTTTGGTCATAACCTCCGGAAGACAATAAAAGATATCGCCTAGAATGGCACTAGAGTGGAACTCTCAGAGAAGCATCATAGAGGTCGTTCTACACATGTAGGAGTACGATATATAAAGAACTTGATGTCCACGGAACTATCTGGCGCCATGGAAGAGGCTTTCTCTGCACAGAACCCGATAGCGCGAGTTTGTAAAGGTCCTATGCTCCGTTGAGGAGATCTAGGACATAATATATAAGATTTTGAGCAGCTAAGAAGAGATTTTCCTCGATTATCTGGCTGTTTTTAAAACTTCAGATCACCACAATGCAGGTGCACACCTAGAATTTTTTCTTAAGAGGGTCTTACGTATTAGGGTTGTACATCGAAGGCAAAACATCGATGTTTAACATAGATGTTAACATCGGCGCTTACTATCGATGTTGAAAAAATATCTAAGGAAAAACATCGATGTATCGGAAACATCGATGTTTTATTAATATTAAAAAAAGCTATTTATATTATATAGGTTTTATTTAATAATGTAAAGATAAAATACGAAAAAAGTAACATATAATACACAAAAAGCATTTATTAGATTTTGAAATAGAAATATTCCTTTTTAATAGTAATTAATTTCACATTAACATTATTATACCCAATATAATAATCCTAATTTGTACCTACATTCTATTCCAAACGATTAGGAGGAACTAACCGCAATTTTCATTTTTGTAATTTGTTCCTTTGGTTTAGGCTGAACAAGATTTTCAATTCTAGTTACTTTTACCGATTAATTGAAGCTTTTGATCATTTTGTTCAGGAAAAGCCAACTTCAATATATAAAAAAATAGCTAATGACAACTTACAAAAATCCAGGGATTGGAGAAATAACAACTGGGAAAGTGTCAACAAGACTCAAATAGAAAAAGTGTGTTGGCGTCTTTGGTCGTTCGCATTGTTTGCAAAAATTAGAAGTTTCTTCTTATTTTTTCTGCTAAGAAGAATAAGAACTAACACTATTAGTATTGTTATATCACAATAGATGGCGCTTATATTTTGTGTACTAATTTTAATAAAAATTAAATTTTTAAGATTCCAGCGCCTCTAGCGGTAGTTTCTGAATTTCAAAGTTTAAACATCGACATCGGTAGTAGACATCGATGGTTTATCGATACTATCGCCAGCTGACCATCGATGGTAAAAACATCGATGTTTTTAAAACAAACATCGATGTTTTCGATACATCGATGTATTTTTCCCATCCCTATTACATATATAACTGTTTGCTAATGATGCTTTATTATACTACTGTCATGAAAATGACGATATAGATTATGTATCTGAAATAAAATATTTAGGAGTTAAAATATTGATAAAGAATTCAATTTTAAAAAACATGTCGAATATATAACTAAAAAAATTGCAAAAAAAGTTAATTTCTTGAATAGAATTAGTTTCAATTTAACAACGTGGGCAAAATTAACATTATATAATTCGATTGTTTTGCCTCACTATAATTATTGTGGTACAATTTTGTCTATGTGCAATAAAACGCAGTTAGATAAATTACAAAAATTGCAAAACAAGGGCATGTGATGTATTTTTAAATGTAACAGGTACACAAGAGTGTCTGATATGTTGAAATGTTTGAATTGGTTAGATGTAGGTCAAAACATTAATATAAATATGCTATGCTTTGTGTCTAGAATTGTAAATAAGTAAAAAATTGTAAGTTACTTGAATGAGAATGTTAGGAAAATTTGTGATGTACATAGTTATAATACAAGAGGTAATGATAAACTCTATATTGAGAAACTAACACGAGCGAACACGAAGGGCTTTATCTTTGATGAAGGTTTTGTTAAATCTAATGGATTAAGTCTGGAAGTCAAAAAATCAAATAATCTTAGAGAATTAAAAAAAACTTAAGTGTCATATTTTGTCAGATATGTAGTTAGTTATGTATAAAACTGTGATTTAATGTATCAAATTTTGATGTAATGTATAAAATTGTGAATTAATTTAATTCAATTATTTTTCATATTGTATTTGTTGAAAGCATTAATATTATTATTATAATTTTTATTTTTGTATAACTTATAATATATATTTATATATATATATAATATATAAATATTTATATTTATGTTAAGAATGTAATATCGATCTTACTAGCATTAGCTAAATAAATAAACTATTATATTATATTATATTATAATGACTAGATGCAAGCTCATACCTTTTTAAAAATTTCAAGTTTTAATCGCAGAATCTGACAGACATATTCTACTCGCTCTTTAAATGCGCTAGATTATCAGATGGAATCGAATATACCAGTCTTTGAATAAACTCAAGCAAGGAAGTCGAATGGCGTTAAATAAGAAGACCTGGCGAGCCATGGAACTGGATCGCTTCGTCCTATCAATTTTTCATTATAACTTTTTAAGTTTCTAGGTAAATTTTTTATGGTTTTGGAAATAAATTATTATCAATATACACAATTATACAATTAAAGTAAAATAATAAAAAAATATTTATTGATAAATGTACTTAAATGCTGGTATGTTTGTTAGTATTATTTAAAACCCTTATATTGTAACAAGAACATGAAATTGTATATCCTATATTATCTTACAAAAGTGTCAAATAATTATTAAATCTATTCAGTTCATACCAAAAATCTATTAATATCCCTCTTGAAAATATAAACATTAGTATTGGTTGTTATTCTTATTTACTGTCCCATTAGAGATTATATTAATTACATTATTAGCTATCACTGTCGTCTGAGTTTTGATATAGACCAGATATCCAAGCGTGAGTCTAGGGATTTTGAAAAAAATATTTAAATATATTGCTTATTGTACATTTAATGTTGTATTTTAATTAAAGCAGGCAATTATGCATTTCTCAAAGTGTCATCAGTAGGTTATGGAGGCGTTACACGGAAACTGGATGTCCGGCCGAAAATATCCGGGATGTGGTCGCAGTACAGATTTTTGGTCTTAAATGCTAGAACACAACCTACTATTACAGCACCCGAATTAGTAAGGGAGTTACAGCGAGCGCATAACTTAACCGTTAGTCGCGATACTGTAAAAAATCATCTCCACGAAGTTAATATTCTATCTCGACGACCAATCAGATGTCAACCTCTCTCTAGACGTAATCGCAGAGCAAGATTAGACTGGTGTCACAATTTTCAATATTGGTGTGATAATGATTGGGATACAGTTTTGTTTACTGATGAGTCCAGATTTGGAATTCATCCAGATTCTCGCCGAACAAGGGTATGGAGAAGATCCGGTAATTTGGAACGTTTGAGGACGTCCAGGAAGTTTACAGTTACATAGGTGGTATTGTTATGGCATGAGGCGGGATAATCATTGGCGGTAGAACTGATCTCGTTTTTCCCAATGGATTTTTAACAGCACAACAATATTTGGATAATATTCTTCAACCTATTGTGCCTCCATTTCGTGGTGCTGTTGGTGATCAGTTTCATCTTGCCCAGGATAATGCTTGCCCACATGTTGCGTGAAATGTAACCAACTGGCTGGATAACGAAGGTATAGATGCGATACCATGGCCTGCATAGTTATTAGATCTAAATCCGATTGAACATGTGTGGGACATGCTTAAGAGAAGAATTACTCCACATATGGATAACATCCACGATAATTTTAGATTCAGAGAGCTTCTAAGAGCAGAATGAGCACAGTTACCTCAAGAAGACATCGATAATGTTATTTTGTACATGAATCGCAGGTGTACGGCTGTGATCAACCAACGTGGAGATCATACATTCTATTTGTTTTTTTTTTTCCTATTTTTTCAATTCTGTATATACATTTGTGCATTCATTTTTTTTTTTTTTTAAATATTGATTATTTTTATGAATAACATTTAGCTTATTTTATTGTAAACTATTCTTTATTGAGTATTTTAATTGATAGAATACAATAAACGTACAAAAGAAACAATACGCTATTTATTTTTATATACTTATTGTTTTATATCCCTAGACTTTTCTAATGTGTGTATATTTAGTAAATCCTGTGAATCTTAGACAAACAGTTAGATAGATAAATATTCAAATTCTAATAAATATCCAAATGATTAACAACTTATAATATAGTCTCTTCATTTGAGGCGAATCGTTTTAATACAAAAATAACTTCTTCTACTTATCACAAACAACAGGGGCATAAACTAACGATTTCGTTCTCCCGTAGTATCTCATTTCCATGCCGCAATGTCGGAGCTAACCTTATTCGCAGCCATCCATTCACCTTTTAATAAATTACCCCAGAATAATCCCATCTAAAACTTTATTTTTTTAAACTTTTTCGTCACAAATAACCTTCCCCTGGAGTTTGAAGAAGAAAGTTTTGTTGAAAAAACAAGCTAACATAACACAAATCAGGTAGTAAAGCGTCAATGAGATATAGATAGATCAAAGGATCAATGGAGACACTGGTTTTAGACTTTAAAACTATCCTTAGCTTTTATGTTTAGAATTTCATTTAAATAATTTAATGTTTGTTCAAGTTAAATGATAATATATGACGATACCTTTGGTTTACTTCTTTTTAAGTATCGTCAATAAGCACAAAATTAGATTGGTAACAGTTGTTATTATTATTATTATAAAAAGAGAGGAACAGAAGCCAGGCTTGTAGGTTCCTTTACAAAACAAAAATTAGTCTTACAAAAAAATATTATGACAAAAACTATTAAATAACATAATACAAATACATATATAAAAATACCAAAAACACCTCATATAATACAATGCATTCACATATCACAAAAAAATAATTGTAGACATAATTCTGCAGAAAAAATAAATAATTCAGGTAATATACAATTATGAAAGTTGATGAAACATGTATAAATCAAGACTGTTCTTAAAGCTGTTGATGGACATAAAGTCTAACACATTGTTCGTTAAAGAATTCCAAGTACTAAACACTTAGTAATGGAACACGTATCCCAGGTGCTTTATAATTTTCACTTCTTCAATTCCTTTTCCTGACCATTCCCATCTTACATTCTTTCTCCTTTTCCTCCTTTTCCGAACACCATCACCATCGTTTTGTCTCTATTTACCTCTAATTTCTTTCTTTTAAAGTACTTGTCCGCTCGGCCCATCATTATCTTCAGTTCTTGTTCCTTTTACACCATCAATGTCATATCATCAGCGCACTCTAGTGCCCATAGCTTCTTCCTTGCCACAACTACTCCTCTTCCTTCTTGTTTCTTCCAAATCAGCCACGTATCGGTTGAATAGTGTTGGACTCAACGAGCATCCCTGCCTCACCCATGTTGTTCACGTATTTTTTTGCAAAGACAATGAAGCAGCTGATGTAGCTACAAAAGCCACCTCCTACAGACCTATGAATGTGAGTTCCAAATGATTTGAATCCATTGCGAAATGGCAACATGAATGGAATAGCATTCAAAAAAACATTTTTTTGCACGCATTTCAAGTTTTTTGAGATGTTCCAGCACCTCAAAGTCTATTAATTGCACTATTTTCCAAAACTCCCGTAAACTTTCTTTCGAAAACTACGTTTTTCCTCGATTATATTGGCATCGTTACCTTGCCCTAAAATACATACGCTGGATTTGAGAGTTATCGCTGTAGTTAATTCTGGCAATTCAATTCTAGAAAGTAATTTAATACAATGCCGTTGATAATAATTAGCAACCTATCAATAAGTACATAAATACTAATCTAGTATTTGGTATATCCTCATTATGAGTCCATCATGTCGCTCATTCAACCGTCACAAATATCAAACATTATTTGCTTATAAATGTTTATAAACACCATCCCATTCATATAATATCATAGCTGTAATGTAAATAAATTAGTTTATTGATAACCAGTTGATCATTTGAAGTTTCTGATAAAACGAGAAATAATAAGTACGATGTATGACATATGTTCATCAAAGGGAGATTATTTTAGAGCAGAGTTATTGAAGCACGAAATGACCGCGCGAAAATAATTATTCAGAATGGAATGGTGGTTAAACACAAATACTGTTTGTTCAATGTGGATTCTAGAATGTGTTCGCCGCAGAATTATTAATAATTTATACGTGAAATATTTGTTGTTAGGGTCATATTTAGGGTATTACATTATGGATATGGAAAAATTAGATGAGTGATTTTACAAAGGGATATAAAGAGCATAAATGCAGAGACGTACCGAGGTTATGGCGAATGTGGCATCGGCCATAGGCGCTTAACAAAAGGCAACCAAAATTTTAACAATTGTTGCTTGTTGTGGGTTGAGATCTGTTACCAGTTTATCTATTTACTTATTTAAAATATACGGTAGCTTTTTCCGCAAATAAAGTTTTTAATAATGTACCAACAACTAAAAAATTGATGTGAAGTGTGAATTTTCACACATTTCTAGATTTCGCAGGTATTTAGTAGGTGAATGATGATTATTTAGGAGGCCAAAACAAATTTTATGATAAAACTAGTGGACCCATTGCCAACTGTGTTGGCAAAAAAATCATTGCCTTAATGTGGAACTTGTTCGACACCTCAGACTTCTTTCTCTATCCATACGGCTAACTTCATCCAATTCAAATTGAATCAACTCTTCGCGTATTATTAAAAACTGGACAAATAATGAGTATTATTCCGAATTATTTATTCATTAACTTTTTAAGATGGGAAAACGATTCATTTTCACTCAGTGCATTATATTTATAATCTTAAAACTAAAAATGATTTGAGACGTTAAATTTAAAATATATTTATTAAAATTAATTTTCCATTTTCTTATATAATATAAAAATACGCACACGGAAAAAATCACACATGAAAAAATACACACACGGAATAAAGCGTACTTACACTATATCTCAGATCAGTTTGAAATAAATCGTGAGAAACTATTGCACAGTAAAATTTAATTGTTTGCCCGCTTTAATATATTGCGTTCACATTTGGGGGTAGATATAAAATATCCCACTGAACACTGCGCATGCGTCACACACACGTCATTTGTTCAATATACAGAGATTCTAAACAGGTGGGACTGTGCAGAACTTTTAAAACACAATTTATTTTTAGGTGGTTTATAAAAAAATAAAAATAAACAGTTATCAACCATATCCTAACATAGTGCGTTTAAGATGAATCTAACCTAAACTAAAAGGTAAATGATATTTTAATGTGATAAATAAACAAAAACCATTGTTTTAGAGCGACTGATAATTCTTTAGTGTAGTCGTTATGTGCTGCCATCTGTATAGAGTTTGCAGTGGGATATTGTAAATCTTGTCCTAGAAATCGTAGAAACAGGGCCGGCTCAGAGGTCGGGACTTCGGAGATTTTTCCCGAGGCCCCGCGCTTAAAGAGGGATATTTCTAACAATTATTAGTAGCTAGGGCAAGTTTTTGACACAAAATGCATTATTTTCCCGAGGCCCCGCAAAACCCACAGCCGGCACTGCGTAGAAATAAAAAAATAATAAAGCATTGAAAAAATAATAGTAAAGAAAAAAAGTCACATTTTTCTTACTTACTTTCATCAAACCAAATATTTTTTTAAATAATTATTTTTTTGCTAATAATAATTTTAATCAAAAATGTCGAATATCACGGAAGGATAAAGTTTTTCTGTGTTTTGTTTCGTAAAAAAACCGATCCGTGTATTTCACAACTAAATTAATAATTGTGAAATGATTTTTTAATGAAAAACACAACTGTCATTTTTACTAATTTATTGTAACACTGAAAACTAAAATTCACAGCACACTACTGTCCAATACATAAATTAATACTACTATATAATAAGAACCTCGCTTCAATTGTTTTAGATTTCCACGCACCCAGACAGCCAGGGACACAGGTTGGGGTATTATATTATAGATATTTTTTGTTAATTTTATTTCGAGTGCCTAATACCATTATTTAGGTTTCTAAATATGTGCAGTATTTTTTATATAGCAAGGTTGATTTCCTATGAAACACGATTGATTTGCTATGAAAAAGTTACATAATTGTATGAAGGTTACCCCGAGTTACTAGTATCTTGTCAGAAACAGTAACTATTTCATCCGTGAACACTAAAAGCAATATTGCGTACGCGAGTAAAGCTATTATACCATATCAGATTATATTTACTCGGTGTTCGTTCCAAATGAATCCATAGCAAATTAACATGGGAAAACAGTTTCAGATAGGTCGTAAGTCGTGGATCGATGGTCAAAATCAAAAATATCATTAGAAAAAGCATAAAAATGTGTTTTTTTCTAAGTATATATGGTTCCCAAATCATTAGACCGTTGGTTAAAATTGATTATTAATTGTTTATAATATGAAAAACAAAAGAGAGTGACAGACTAACAGTATTACAGACTTAAATTGTCTGTTTTAAAAGAGTAACAAATATAAAACGACGTATCTTTTTTAAATTGAATCCTTTGTATAACTCTGATTTGCATAAAATTGATGCTGTTAAAAAAGGACTGCTTAGTAAATGAAGTTGGTGGTTTTCTGGTGGAAACAGGTTTATTTTAAAAAGTGCAGAATTTCGTTGTAAATACAGATGTTGGGTAAACACAAGTATTGATGTTGTACGTCTAAAATATTTTGTAAATATAATACTAACATAAAATAATACAAACATAACCAAAAACTGTAAAACATTTTTTACAATATAACCAAGTTTCTAAAAGTCAGTAATACACTATAAAAATCACCAAAATAACCAGATCTAGTTTGTTCTTACAAAAGTGAACTGCTTATAACTATGATATTATTTATCTTTATGACATATGTCAAATGAAATGACGTTTTAAGAAAGTGAATTTTTTTACCATGTTTTAATACCAACATTACATACAATTTCAAAGGTGCAAACTATTGAATATATCCATTTGGAATTTTTACCAAAATATTTTAAATATTTCCAACCAATTTTAAATTCACACAAATAAGTTGTCACCTATTGACACTGATATGAATGACCAAACTCGGCCGGTAATTCTTGGTAAAAATTTTAATTTTAAGACTACTTTTACTCAATACATTACATTTACATTTTTGAAAATTTAAGACGTTAGATAATTTAAAACGTTAGCATTGAAAAAATAATAATAAAGAAAAGAAAGTCACATTTTTCTTACTTACTTTCATCAAAACCAAATATTTGTTAAAATAATTATTTTTCTGCTACTAATAATTTTAATTTATATTATTTTTATGTAAACAAATCAATTAACAAGTATTATTATTACGCGTTATATGTCAATATAAACTCGGTGAGCTTTGGAATATTTCGTTACATTTCGGAACCTGGCTTCAATTGTTTTAGATTTAAGACAACTTCCACGCACCCATGCACGCATTGACACACGTTGGCGTATTATATAATAGATAATATGAAAAACAAAAGAGAGAGAGAGACTAATAGTATTACAGACTTAAATTGCCTGTTTTAAAAGAGTAACAAATATAAAACGACGTATCTTTTTTAAATTGAATCCTTTGTATAACTCTGATTTGCATAAAATTGATGCTGTTAAAAAAGAACTGCTTAGTAAATGAAGTGGGTGGTTTACTGGTGGAAACAGGTTTATTTTAAAAAGTGCAGAATTTCGTTGTAAATATAGATGTTGAGTAAACACAAGTATTGATGTTGTACATGGGTAACTAGAGTATTGACAGAAACTGCCACTACTCCTGACAAACTATATTATCTGTAGAGTACAATATTACCAGGAGACTTCAAAACTACTACTAACACGTATTGTTCCCACTACGTGACAAGAATTATACACTTCAATGATGTTAGGGATTTTAAATAACTCGAAAAACTATATAAAAGACTGTTAGGTTTTTTCAAGTA